>CATIWF010099007.1:0-25326 GCA_949630135.1 Balakata baccata
TCTTGTATGTTAATTTTGAGTTAAGATATTAGTTAAGCTAGGTTTATGTAGGCACAAGCAACACAGTGTAATTCTTGGTTCTGTTTCAAGGGCAGTAAGTTGGCCTCCGTTTCCTTCAAGTTGTAGACCGAATCTAAAGAAATACAAAACATAAAAGTTGTAGATTTGTGTCTTAGGTTCATGGATATATAAATAGTTTTACATGATTTGATATCTGTAAAGAGATATGGGCATCGGACTAGAACTGGTTCCATTGAGGAACCTAGCTGAATCACTTTCTGTTTTGATTCTGTTTCTATATGATAGAGTCATTATTTGAGGAATCTCAAAACATAAAAGTTGTAGATATATGTGTTATCTAGTTGTATACCAAATTTTAGGACCAGATGATGGTGGATATGGAGTCATAGGCAAGAGAGTCATGCCTGTTCCACATTTGAGCTGCCTGCTTAGTATTTTGGGCAGGTCCAGTCAGTTATTGGCCAATTTTGAGCTCTTTATAGACATAATCTGTAAATAATCAAAACATGAAAGTTATAGGTATATGTATTAGCTAAAGTTTGACATAAATTTCACCTCAATATGTTATATATGTTGTGAGTTATAGCTTTTACAAGTCAAATTGGTCCAGATACCAGCCCTGTTTCTGACCAGTCCCAATTACCCTACCATATGAGGACCTTAGAGGCAGAATGGATGAAAGTTGTCAACATGAAAAATATTCCATTTTAACATATCTATGTTCATATAAAATTTCATACAAATATGACTTACACGTTGTAAGATATGAATAAGCAAAATTGGTGTCTCAAAACTGCCTATAGTAAAAAACAGGGCAGAGAACAGAACATGTTTGTAAATTGCATAAAATATTCCACAATGTTAGTTGAAGTGGCGTACACAGCCACATGCCCAACACTAGCTGCGTGCGCCAGTCTAACTAACAATTATCTGTGTGCGCCAGTTAGACTGGCGCACGTCTTTTAAAACTATTATAAATTTGTAAATATTTTTAAAATCACCATAAATTTGTAAATATAATTTTTAATCACCATAATTTATGAAATATCCCAATGGTAGCCGACTGTGACGATTGCCAATGGAATAAAGTCCTAAACACTTCTCCAGCAGGGTTGTTACAGCCAATTCTCCTATCCGCCCATGTTTGGGAAGAAATCACTATGGATTTCATTGAAGGGTTGCCAAAATCTGGTGGGTTTTCCATCATCTTGGTGGTGGTTGATCGCCTTACTAAATATGGGCATTTTTTGGCCTTAAGGCATCTTTTTACGCTCCCATAGTGGCTGAATTGTTTGTTCGAGAGATTATACGGTTACATAGGTTTCTGGGTTCCATTATTTTAGATAGGGACAGGGTTTTTATGAGTCATTTTGGCAAGAATTATTCCGGTTATAGGGTGCTGTTCTCAAACGCAGCACGGCGTATCACCTGTATACCGATGACTAATCGGAAGTTGTTAACCGTTGTATAGAGATTTATCTTCGTTGTTTTGCCTCCGGATAGCCCCAACAGTGGTTTAAATGGTTGCCTTGGGCAGAATATTAGCATAATACAACACACCATTCTTCCACCGGCTGTACGCCTTTCAAAGCATTGTATGGGAGTGACCCACACTCTCTTTTGCATTATTCAGCTGGAACTACTCCAGTATCTTCCATTGATCAGCTGTTACAGGAGAGAGATGTTATTCTCAATGATCTCCGAATGAATTTGTTGCACGCCCAACAAAGAATGAAAAAAAAGCTGATTTGAGCAGCCGGGATGAGGAATTTGCAGTAGGGGATAAAGTATTCTTGAAACTCCGACCTTATAGGCAGCGTTCTCTTGCCCACCATACTAATCAAAAATTAGCAGCTCGGTTCTATGTTCCTTTTATTGTGTTGGCTTGCATTGGGAAGGTTGCTTATAAACTGGAATTACCACCAACAGCTGCCATTCATCTTATTTTTCATGTCTATCAGTTTAGGCGTGCAAAAGGGGCATTAGTTTCTTCTTCCACTTCGCCTCCTTAACTTACTACAGACTTATGCGAAGCAAGGACAGCAGGGTGATATGGAAGTTTTTAATCCAATGGAAGGACCTTCCCTCTAATGAAGCTACTTGGGAGGATTCTAAGTTCATTGTAGCTCAATTCCCTGATTTTCACCTTGAGGACAAGGTGCTTTTGTTTTACACTCATTGATGGGCTCTTTTCCTTATAGAAGCGGGTATTACTGTTCTGTTTGTAATTTCTTTTTGTTGTTTTATGGGTTTTAGTCTCTTTTGGGTCATCTATTACTTTGAGGGTAGATAAGGGTTTTTACTTGATGTTTGTTCTGGGTGTGCTCCTTTTAGCTAGAGTTTGTTATTTTGTTTGGCATTCATGAAAGTTGTTATGTATTTTGGACTTGGGAGAGAATTAGGCACTATCGAATTTGCCTATCTTATGCAATGTAATCTGAGTTTTGATCTTTCTTTCTTCTTTTATTATACAACTGACTCTGATCGTATAAGATCCATAGCATTTAATTTTATTCTCTGCGCTACTATAGTTGTCTGGCTTGACACTAAACAAAACCGAATGCTACACCGACCATAGATTAGCATTCGATTTGATATATAACAAAGTTGTAAAAGATCAGTAATTATGATCCATAATAGTATTAGCTGACTTTGTAGGTGTGCTCACTTCCTTGAATTGCTAGCTATTTCAGTGCTTTTTAAATATTTGTTAGCTTCTCAATGAATTTTCGCAAGATGTTTGCTGATTTTTTTGTTGCATTTGGACATACTCATTTCTCTTTATAAATTCTCAGGGTTAATGTTTTTATCTTCTTAGCTGTTTTCAATTCGGATGTCTAATATCAGTTTAGGATCTCATTTAACAATTTCTGTTAGTCACTAGCACTAACTCTTCTTTTGCTGCCAGTTGGTATTGTGGTTTAACAGTCAAAGGTCAATGATTGCAGTTGCTGCTACCTCATAGAGAGAGAAATACATGTGATGTAAAGACATGCTTGAAAATTTTTAGAAGGTCTTGTTAGATGCTAGTGGCAGTGGTATATATCAATTTCCAACCACATATGAATATTTACTTTAGGAATTCAGACGGATTAAGGGAAACATAAGCTCAATGAAGGAACATGCAGAGCTTCTGAGTTCAGTCAGAGATGATATTAGTGAGCACAAGGTGAGTTTTATTCAATTTTTTGATTATATTGTTTGACTTTGTATGCTATCATTGTTGTGTTCCAGACTTTGAGGTTTTGTTATCTTCCTTCACACAGGCATCTGGGAGTTCGTCTCCAAGAATGCAGTTACTACGAGAAAGAGCTGCTATCCATGGTAGCATTGCTCATGTAAGACTTAATTGCTTTTCATTTTCTTTCCTTTTTTTTTTTTTTTGGACAAGCCTTCCATAGTTCCATCTAATATTTAATGTTAGATGCATTGCATAAATATTTTCTTAATAAATCAAAAAATACATCAGGACACCCCATGTCCTGATTTATTGTGCTCTAATTTATTATGATCTACATTTCCCTTCAAAAATTTTTAGACCTTGTTAGCAACTTCTGTAATCGCTAGCCAATTGACAATGTTATTGTCATTTTCTGCAGATAGATGATGTCATTAGTCAAGCTCAAACGACAAGGGTGGTCTTAGGTTCTCAAAGGGCATTGTTTGGAGATGTTCAAGGGAAAGTGAAGCTTCTAAGTGACAAATTTCCAATCATCCGGGGTCTACTTGGCACTTCATGAATCAATTTATTTTACTTAGGTTTATTTCTTGATAGTGTCAAAATTTATTAGTAATGCAGTACTGTGTCGTGTTTTAAGGTTCTATCAGGAGGCGATGTTCAAGAGACACCGTTATTCTCTCTGGTGTAATTGCGGCTTGTACGTTCTTTCTTATTATCTACTGGGCCTCAAAATAAAAAGCGTGATTGATTTTCATACATATTGCAAAATGATATTGCTCCTAAAAGGAATTTTGTCCTGTGAAATGTTAGGATGTGTCAAGTTCCCTGGAACACAGCTTGTAGTACCTTTATGGTGCCAATGTGCAAAAAGTATACCGTTTTGTTTTATAGGTTTTCGACTAAAAGCACTTGGCCGAGTATAGGTATTATACATTATCGAAAGAAAAATATGCCTAGTGGTTGCATAGAGTTACTGGTCAAATGGGTGGTTTATTGTTGCATAGTGAACGCGGCTCCTGATCATATATATAAATTTCTCTTGTGGTAGCTTGTGAGATAATTTGGGCGAAATAATAGAAATTTTGCTTAATTCAATCATATTCTAATTAATGTATATGTAAACATAGTATTTATTTTTTATTCATAACAGAATATGATTCGATTGATTAAAATAATAAATCTGATATAAACAGCTATTGTATGATATATTGTTAGTTTAGGTTATTGATGTTAGCATAAGAAATGATGGGAGGGGGAAAGAAACTAACAGTGGATATGAAGTTCCGGTCTCCACTGAAGCTTTTATTGGACAGCAATGGATATGCACACCCGACCGTAACGCACACGCACAGAAGAGACTGGTCTCAAAACGACAGTGGTCCAGACATTGATAATGGGCTTGGCATTTTTCAAACATAGATAATTTGGGGTGTAATTAATTGAAGAGGCAATTCTTCTTCTTTTTCTCTTTTCTTTTTTTTTTAAATTATTTTTTAATTGAGAATAATAAAAGAAAAGAGAAAGAAATATATAGGGGAAAAAAAAGGAAAGAAAAAGGAAGTAATTCAGAATCTAGTAAGCAGATATCTCTGCATGTATGTAGCTGAGTTTATACCATTTACGGGGAATCAGAAAAAGTGATAACACTGTACAAAACCAAACAAGCAAATGGATCTTTCTTTCATGGCCTTTGCAAATTGCCTCGAGCTTACAACCTTACGAAAACCCAACAACACACTCTTGTACGACTTACACATCCTCTCTCTCTCTCTCAATTTCTAATAATAATAATAATTTATTATGTCTATAATCTAAACTGATAGATAATGAATCAAAATAAAATGAGAAAAAATAGTATAAATTACTTCACAGTAAAGATCGTACAATGCCACACAAACCCTTTAATCCTAGCTGTATGCTACTCTTATCAGAGCTTCATATGCCGAAAGAAACCTTACACCTCTACTAGTATCATCTTTATTGGATTTCTAGCCTATTGCCTTTGATGGCCACATGTATAGATAGCTAAGAGTTTTTATGGCCTTTTTTCCTCATCCTCCAGCTTATTTTTTTCAACTCATGTTTCTGATGTTTGTTAAAAAAACAAAACTAATTAACTATGAGAGACTAAAACTTCATTAATGAGAATTTAATTTGCATTAAAAACTTTAATTATAGCATGACCCATAATTAATTTCAAGTAAAATTAAAAACTGGTAAAAATATTGGCTCAAATGCTACATTAGATTAAATTTCAAAAATTTTGGTGATTATAAAATTATGATATTGGAATTTGTTATTTTATTACTTCAATTTCAAATTCAAAGTAAGTATTACTCAATAAAAAAAAGCATTTGAATAACAAGCTGTACTAAGATTAATTTGTAAAGTCAATTTGATATGTATCAAAAGTGAATTTCAAAAGTATTAAAAAGTTTTAAATTAAAATGTTCTCTTTAACTATCAGAAATATAGTATTCTAAAACTATATCAAAAACAGTCAATACTTAGTATTTTAGTGGTATGCTAACCATGCAACTAACAACTTTTTCTTAGAAGACAAAAATAAGAACTAGTTCTTCTAAAAGTGAATTCTTATATCTATTGGCTAGTTTTCTGTTCTAAAAATATAAATACATATTGAAAAAATGCTGTAGTTGTTGGAAAATACAAAATTAATCAAAGAAAATTGATCTTCTATCTCTCATAAAGTTTTTCTTTTCATTTGAGCTTTACCTTCTATGTACTCTTCATTTTGGCTTTTAGTTTCTATTGTAATTCCTTTCTTTTGAACTTGATAGAAGTGTGATTGAGTTCTAAGTTTACAAGTAGAGTTAGAAAACTTGTTTTAGGTTGTTTAGCACTTAGGGTTATAAGCTAATCAAGTGTTTATCCAGTTTTGCTTTGTAAAAACTTTAGTTTGTGAGTGAGAACTAGGTTAGTTCTGCTTAGAATTATAATTGATTTAATTTTTACTCTTGAAAAAAATTACTAGTTGAAAGAAACTCTGAATATTGAATATTGAGGAGTAGATATATGTTAAAAAAAATTGAACTACTATAAATCAATTGTGTCAAACTTTTTTGTTTGAAAAGATATTGAAAATATCTTTGATTTTAACTTACATTTAGAAGCAAATTTGTGTTTTAGCCTTCACTAAAAGTAGTTATTTGTGTTTCTAAAACTCCTATAGAGACGTATTAAATTCTCTGATTTTAAAGTCTATTTTTGCTCACTAAAAATTCAGTTTGATTTTGAAAATATACTCTACCTCAATTAGAATACTACTAGTAACTTACTCTGAAAACGTAGACCAATTTAAAAGTCCATAAATTTTTGAAAGGTCAATTCAACCCCTTCTTAAACTATTTGGAACCTATAAAAAAGAGCAAAAACTCATAGAGACCGGGAATAAAGTTGAAATTTACAAGTTCCTAATTTTATAAGTAATTTTCAGTTTGATTAAATTAAAATTCCTTGATGGTTGGACAAAGATTAATAAATTAGTTACATCAAATAATTAAAGAATTTCCTATAGAGTTGATTTTGCAATACTTGCTAGTATGCTTCACAGTACAAATCTCATGTCCTTGTCAAATTTGCTCATCGTACAATTCCATAATTACACTACTTGCCCACAGCTGCACTCGCTCAAGCCACCTGCCACCCCACTCTCAATAGAAAAAATTACTATTTACCATGATATACTGTATTAATATTTTTAAAGTTTAAAATTTATATAATTAATCCTTTTAATTTTATTTCTATTAAAATATATATTTTTTTTATAAAATTTTAAATTATTTATCATTAATTAAAAATATATATATTCTTTTCATAGATACTAGTATAATCAAGGGTGGACCTACATATTATTGAGTGGGGTCAATTGATCCCACTAAAATATTTTTTTTTCACATATATATTATAATTTTGACCCCATTAATTTCTAAATTCCAATATTCACATGTTGTATTTAATTTTCTCGCTCACGCTTCTATCCTAGCTCTAACTGTCTCTTCATGTAAATCGATGTTTCGTTTTCCAATCGTTGTGATAGTCATCCTAACATTATTGGTCTTTGTTATTTTAATTAGTCATTGCGTTAGTCGTAAAGTGTGAAGTTGGTATAAATATTATGTTCATCTTCAACATTGTGCTAGCTTCAACGTTATATTTTTTTGGCAAGTGTGGTAATACCCTCTACATCCATGCTCTGTCTCTCTATATCTACATATGAATTTATCTCATATGGTTATTCAATTTATTTTAGATTGCTTTGCTGAATTCTCAAATTATATTTGTGATTTAATTGTTGGTATTTTTTTAAGAAAAAGTAGAGCTCAGTTTGGTTTATGGGTCCAATTTATTACTGTTGCTACTCCAAATATTTCTAATCGAGGCTTTGATTGTAAATCATTGTTTGTTAGCACTAAACTTGTATCAAGTTGAACGTAAATAAGAAATAACACCATCTCATAGTGGCTTAATTAAGAAATAATGACTATTAATATTAGGAGTATTAAATGTTATGGTTCTCATGACTCATGAGTGAGACAATTATGTAAGTTAGATAATATTTTATTAGCATAGAAAATTTATGTGTTGTATAATAGGCACTTGATGTGGGGAAAATTTTTCTGTCTTTCGCTATTATCTCATTCATATCGTGGCTTGATTCAATGTTAAGCTATTAGAGTTTTTTGTTTTTCCAACTTCCATTAAAAAGTTAAAGGCATAATCAATTACTTGTCTTTGAGAAACTTAAGAACATAACCAATTATTAGTGGCCACATGAAGTTTATTATTAAAATATTTATATTTTATTATTTAATTTTGATCCTATTAAAAAAATTAGCTGAGTCCACTCCTAAATATAATAGATCAAAATTCAGAAGGATACTAATATAGTAAATCAAATTTGTAATGATGAATAATAATTTTTTCTTTATTATTTCATCATTATATATATAATTTGGTGCGATAAGGAAAATGTACTTTGGAGATAGAGAGAGATTCTGTAATGGAAGGGTCACCTTAGCGCAGGAAGCAATCAATTATATAAGTCTGAGTGTGAAATACATATATGTGTCCCACTATGAAAAAAGAATAAGTAACTATAGTACACTGATATGTCTGGATCTCTCCTTCTTCTATTGTCTTCTGTCTCCTTAATCTTGTGACTATGATTTGTTTAAAATTGGGTTTTCTTTATTGATGAGTCTAATTGAATTGAAAATTCAATAGAAAAAGTGATAGTTAAAAGTTCAATCTGCGCTTAAATTTTTTGTTTTTATAGGCCTTAATATTTTTTTATTTGATTTAAGAATTTATTTATAAACCGGTCTGATTAAATATTTTTCTAATATATATTGAAAAATATAGGGTGAAGATCAATACTAAAATACTAACATTGAAGAAGCATAAGAATTGTGAGACAGTACCCCTCCAATCCATCGTCTTAACTTAGCGTGACTGACATTTTCACCATAGCGAGAAAATTGACGAAGGAAAAAAGAAAACATGGTGATAGTTTTCAAAAACTTTAGGGAAAAAGTAAAAAAATAAAAATTAAATTGAAGGATCTCTGTCTTCTGTTGTCACTGACAACTACGTATATATTTGAGAAAGAGAGAGAGAGCAAGAAAGGTCTGAGTGGTCTTATCGGTCAGCCTAAAAATATATATAAAAGCTTCAATTCTTTTGGTGTGATTATGTTGTAATTGCTACAATAATTTGGCCATGAAGCCATTATACATAGAGTAATTTATCTGGTGCACTTATATAATTTACCTTGAACTATTAGATCATTAATTTTTAATTTTATTTATTGATTATCAATTATTAAAATTAAAATTTGATAATTTAATAATTTTAATATTAAAGATATAAATTACACTAAATGTACCTCTAAAACCTTCGTATACAGGAATATTAGATTGGAAACGATATTTGTACAGTAAATATTTTTTTTATATATACTTATTTCAACAAGATCCGCCTCGTGTAATAATGACAAAATTATAAGATTGAATTGATTCAGCAAGTTGCAATACTTAACTTTACCACACATATAATTAATATGTCTTCTATTATTTTTTTAGCATTTAGAGTAATCCGACTAATTTAAAGCGTATTATATAAGATCCTGTAATGCCGTAAAATACTTTTTTTAAAGTTAAAAAAAAAATTTTGTGCCAACTAATTCATACCCCAAGATACTCTCTTAAGAATATGACTTCTATTATTCACAGTACATCTTTATAACAAATAAGTATAAAATAAAAGCTGCACTGCAGAAACTGTTGTGAAACTGCTCTCATTCGATCATGTGCTTTTCTTTCCCATTTTTGCTTCAAATGTTCATTTTTCTATTCAGAATGCATATATAAGTGGGTTGAAGGAGTTAATTATGAGATATGGCAAAGAAATGATTTTTGAAATCATGAAATAGTGAGTTGTAATTTATCATAGTAAATTACCAGCGTACAATTAATTTAAATTGAACTGATTAACCAGTTAGCATTTGGACAATTAATTAATTGCTATACTCATCAAAGACTAATTGTTTAATTATCTACTTGTCAGGATTGTAACAAGAAGAGGAAAAACTCAAGGATAACATACAAGGGTTTTAGAAAGGATGGTAGCAGGGCAGCAATGAGTCAATAAACAATGAAATCAAGGCGATTTGTGGGCTACAACTACCGCAAACAACAACATTGAAAAGACTGATGAGTAACCTGAGCAACTTAATTGATAATATATATGGCTGTGTGGGTTCGAGACAATAGGGGGGCTGACAAAAGCTACAAGTCAAAATACATCAAACTTTATAGAGCATATATAGGCGCCCGTTATTTAGGTATATATATATATGCACAAAATGAATTGAGAGTAATTGATAATTAAAGGGGAATTGGTTTGTATGGAAATGATATAAATGTGGGGAGGCATGGAATTGTAGAGAACCAAGAAAATTAAAAAGCAGCACCACTCTTAATAACTATGAAAGCAACAGGTGAATGCGGCAATACACCATGCACATGTCCCTTTCTTACTCTCCTTCTCTCCCCCACCTCTGCCGCCTCTCCTAAACACACATCGATCCATTGGGAATGCCAACCATTCATTTGCTTTCTCTTTAACCTCTCAGCCCTTTTATGGCTTACTCATCATATCCCTTCTCTCCCCTCTCTGTTAATATGTTACATTTCATCGAACGACAGAAGTGCAAAGTAATTGTTAAAGTACATGTTCATATAATCATTTTTAATTAAAATTAGTGTAGAAGTCTCTAATTACTAGCTTCTACTTAATTAATTCTTCTGTTACTTAAGAGAGTATTTGGGTTTGTTTCTCTTTGTTCTTCTCTCTCAAATCTCTATCTCTATCTCTTTTTCTTCTCCCTTTATATCCTATATAGTAACAACTCATTCAACAATCAAAGAGGATCAGAACCAAGAAGAGGTCTATCAGAAAAGAAAAACAAAATTCCCACTGATCAGTCACTCTATCAATCAAATCAAACCAAGAATCAAAGAAAGATGTCCTCTTCATCAGCTGCCTTTTCACCGGACCACCTCTCTCCCTCCGACCAGCTCTGTTACGTCCATTGCAACTTTTGTGACACTGTCCTCGCGGTATCATTTTCTTCCCCGTCTTTTCTTCTTCTTCTATTATTCTTCTTATCCCCTATATAATGGCTTCTGTAACTTCTTCTTCTTAATTTTAATTTCTTCAATGCCATTCACTAGCTAGGGTTTCAAATATTTACTTATATATAATTATGTGTTTTTAATTATACAGGTGAGTGTCCCTTACTCTAGCTTGTTTAAGACTGTCACTGTTCGATGCGGCCACTGCACCAACCTCTTGACAGTGAACATGCGTAGCCTCCTCCTCCCTGCGGCTAACCAGTTCCACCTCGGTCATGCTTTCTTCAATCCCCAGAATATTCTGGTACCGTTCATTTTTCTTGCCTCAACCAAGTCTTTATAGAGTAATCGAACCATATTTAAAGAAGAATAGATATTTAGATTGGTCTTATGGATTCCCTCTAGATAAATATGGAAAATTCTAGTATATCAAGAATTTAGGGTTCCAAACGGATTGAGGAATGTTTACACATCCCTTTTTTGGAATGTATATTTAAATATACAAACACACTTAAGACAATTAGGGTTTCCAGTTGAAGGAAAAAAAGGACACTAAAAAATTTATGAAAGTAATAATCTTTGTTTCTCATGGTTTGCTGCATATACAAACATAATGGTAGGAGGAGATCAGAAGCGTAACCCCACCGGCAAATATGCTGATGAATCAACAGGCTAATCCAAATGAGACAGTGATGCGGATGCGAGGAGGAGTTGAGGAGCAGCTGCCTAAGCCACCCGTTGTTAACAGACGTAAGAGATTCTTAACAAAATAAAAATTAGCCCTTTATAAAATCTTATAATTTTCTTTAATATATATATATATATATATATATATATATAGTAGTGGCCCTCCTTTTTATCTCACGGATAACATTGTTTTTAATTAGGTTAATGATGGAGTTATTCATATGTCTACCTTTGATTTCTTCGGGACACGCATGAAATTTAGTCAACTCCTTTAAGCACTCAAAGCCTTGATTCAGATAATTTGTAGTTTACAGTAGCCCTCTTAAGTCTGTGCCAATTAACCATAGGGTGTTTTATAGTCAACCAGTGCCTCAGATTCGTTGGTTTATGCTAAAGTGTTATGCTTCTACCAAAAAAGCCTATTTCAGATCTGCCCTTTTAGCTCTTTTAGTGATATAACAGTTTCTTTTTAGACACAGCTAGTTAATTAGCTACCTTGTATATATAATACATATAGATGTATATATGCATCAATTGTACATTTTCTGTGTATGATTAAGCCCCAATTTTACCAAGATGAAGCCAAAAAGGACCCGGTAATCCTTTTCTTCAGTTGCAATCGTACATGTTTCATTGCATTCTATAATTATTCTGTTTTTTCCCCTCGGGAATTTAGCTGGAGAATCCATATGAATTGATAGATAAGATAGATGTTAGAGATCATGATGATGATGATGATGATGATGATGATGAGGTAATGATGAAGAGAGAGAGAGAGAGAGAGGGAGAAAAAGATAATGAATTTAATCACAAATCTTTTGTAAAGTCAGGGAATAGATTTTTTTAATGTTTCTGTCTGTTTGTTCGTCTTTGTTATGTCTATTTTCTCCATGTCCAGCTCCGGAGAAGAGACAGAGAGTTCCATCTGCCTACAACCGCTTTATCAAGTAAGTTAATAATTAACTTAGACATAATACTGTGATTAAATCAACAGTAATCACTATATCAAGTTTCGAAAAAAGCTTGGACATGTATACAAGTAAAATCTCTTAATTTCTTGCATCTTTCTATGAAGCTTAAGCTTGACCATGACATCTACCCATGTGCAGGGATGAAATCCAACGCATCAAAGCTGGAAATCCGGAGATAAGCCACAGAGAAGCCTTTAGTGCAGCAGCAAAGAATGTGAGATTCAACATATTATTCTCTCTTCTCCTCTCTAGCTACAGTTTTGCATACATGCATGTCTTATTATTGAAATAATATTTCATTAAATTAGTGAATATGAAATATCAAATTCAAATCTTCAATTGAATCCTGTAGTCAGATTGAGTGAATGTGGGTTGATTTGTTTGTTTGTTTCAGTGGGCCCACTTTCCCCACATTCACTTAGGACTGATGCCTGATCAACCCGTGAAGAAAGCCAACGTGCGCCAACAGGTACATATGGAACCCTAAAAAGCTAAGTGTTTGTCCACATTTTCATCCAAAAAAAAGTAGTCTGAACTCTGAATTAATTAATTGGGTTTGTGTAGGAAGGAGAAGATCATGTATTCATGAAAGATGGGTTTTTTGCTACTCCTGCCAATGTGGGTGTTGCTCCTTACTAAATGTCAAAGTTTCTTTCTTTTCCCTTTTATATCTTCATTTTTTTTCTTTGTTTAATTCACTCGTCTCTTTTTTCTTTGTTATTACTATTAGGGTAAGTGTTTTAAGCTTTTCTTTCTAGAAAACTGTTATGACCATGCATGGGTTGGTACCTGGTTGGTTGGTTTTTTATGTTAGTAAATGGTTTTGGAGATCGAAGATTTTCAATTCTTACTCCTAATATATATTTCCATATCTGTTTAGAAATATACTCTCTTCCCGAATTCAGTTCTCCAAAAAGATCCCCAGTTGTAATATAAAAAAAAAAAAAGTTCAGGTAACTAAAAAAGAAAGGATAATCAAAGAATTGTTATTCTAAAGAGTTATAAATCAATTAGAAGGAAAGTTCATTATTGTATTCAATGTAGTGGTTCCTAAAATCTAGAAAACCCAAAAGAAGGAAGAAGTAGCTTCATCTAAATCTACATTACTATTTACCAATAAAGTTGGAGAAAGCGACATGTACAGAAAGTTTCTGGTCTGCTACCTTTTTTTCTCATTATTTCTACATAAATACTATATAAAAAGGAAAATATTTCTGAATATACTTCCTTATTTACTCTCTTTGAAAATATTTTATTTTAAATTTACTATTTATAAATGTCTCTATTTATTGCAGTATATATTGAGGTTATATATGTAATATACCATAAGTATTCATAAAGTATAATTATAGTATACAAATTGACTAAACAAAAAATTTAATATATTCACCGTCAAATTGATGAGTCATAAAAATGATTTATAATTACAAACTACGTGAAGATATGCCAAATATTAAATATATTAATATCTAAAATCATAATCAAAATATGCATTTTCTAAAAAGAAGAATATTTTTAAATATATTAAATAAAAATTATTTTTAAAAGATAAAAAATTAAAAAGAGACATTGCGAGAGAGAGAGAGAGGAGAGGGGGGGTTGCGGTGTTTCACTCTAAATCCTTTATAGCACAAATGTGTAAACCAACCCATGCGGGGTTGAGGCATAAAAGAAAGGCTTTTGGACATAAATCACAAAATTAGTTCACTAATTTCTAAAGGTAAGAGAGCCTTATTGACTTTTCTGTATTGAAAATGTCGCTATATGAAAATACTTATATTTTTTTAATTCTTACTTTTAGCACTCCCTTGTTATTTTTTCTCTTTCTTTTAATTATATTTATATTATACATATCTTCAAATAAATATTTTATACATTTCAAAAATTATTATTTTGTATCTTGCAATAAAACATATATTTATACCAAAATTTCACACTTTATATTAGTGTTACCTACCCCAATATTTACATTATATGAAAAGAAATCTTTACTAATATATTACAATACTTTAATAAAATATATCAAAAATAATTTGAAGCTTTAAGCTGCCTTTTGTCTTGATTCCGTCTTTCTACTCTAATATACCAAGTATTTTAGACCTGCACAAAAAAAATCATCTGCAAGAAACTACTAGCTTAGTTGTACTTCATAGGATAAAAATCTTGCATACAAATTCATATATTCATGCCACACTTACGCACTTTATACGTCACAACAAATAAAAGTTCATATATTATCACAGTTTTTATACAACGTATAGATAATTACTACATACCCAAAATGTAACGTCCTCTAATTAGGGCCTAACTAGAATAAGTATGAGAGTGATATACATAGAAATTACATGAGAGACATTAGGAACAAAATCAAATAAACGACTAAATTAGAGATTAAAATAAATTAAATTAATTGATATAGTTATTTGATTATATTACATTAAATGATTAAACTGCATTTCAGAAAAGACTAGTGGGATGAGATATATATAAAAATATAGAAATAATAAAAAATAAATAAATAAGTAAAAAGATAAAAGGAAAGATAAAAGGAAAAGAAAGAAAGAAAAGAAATTAAAAAATTAAAAAAAAAAAAAGGGACAACCCAAAAAAAAAAATTGTTAAATGTTAAATCGGTTAAGTTGGGCTTAAAAATGAGACTTTGGCCATTTTCCACCGTTAGCCCTTTTTTTTCTTCTCTTTATTTTTCTTCAATTTCTTTTTCGAAAGGTCAACAAAAACTTGGTCTACTCGTGAGTAATTACTTCATCTTGATTTGCTAAATTGATTTATGGTTAGATTGATTATAATTTAGGGTGTGCAAATAACTTAATTACTATACTTAAAGTTCCTGAATTCTATTTCTATGCTTGTGTATTGAGGCTTCATTTTCTTTATGTTAGATATTGAATATAAAGAAGCACAAAACATTAAACTTGTAGAGTTATTCTTAGGAAAAAATATATGCAATTGAATGAGATTGGTATAACCTATTGTTTTGACTCTTTTTTAATATGATAAAGACCGTATTTGAGTAAACTCAAAACATGAAAGTTGTAATCCTCTGTATTATCAAGTTATAAATTAAATTTTGTGATGAGATTCCTGAGGGATGTGAAGTTATGGTAAAAGGAATTATCAATGTTCCTTATTAAGTTGTCTGTTTAGTGCCTTATACATATCTATCAATTTAGTGGTTAATTTTGAGCTCCTTATAAGCCAAACTGGATAAATGTTAAAACATGAAAGTTTGAGAACTATGTCTTCGATACATATTGGTGAAAATATCACGTTAGAATGATACATATTTTGTGAGTTATTATCATAAAAAATGGACACTGATCGGATTATTATCCTATACTGGATCAGTTATGTTTTTCTTATTAATTAAGGACTTTAGAGACCGAATTGATAAAAGTAGTAATCATGAAAAATATTCCAAATTAGCTATATATGTGGTTACAAAGTTTCACTATAATACAACTTATACGTTATGAGTTATAAATTTTAAATTTGGTGACTTCAAACTGCCTTAGGGCAGAAAACAGAACACAATTTGAAATGACATAGAAAATTGTAGAATTCTCCAAAATTTTTAAAATTATAATATGTTATAGTATTATGTATTAAATATAATTAGAAATAAGAATCGCATAAATTGGACGAGTATAAAAAAAGTTATAGAGTAAACAATCCTAAAAGGTCATATTGCAACTCAGGAGAAACTTTAGGTATTTATTTAAACCAAATTAAGCGTAAGTATTCTGACAATGTATTGGTCAATTATATTTTCAAATTAGGCTTTTAACAAGTTGAAGAATGAGGTGATCATCAAAATGGATAAACAAGCTCCATAGATTTGGATTTTTTGGTAAAACTTTATTGAGGTCTATATATATTTTTATTTTAGTTCATCACTTTGCATGTTGATTGTGCATATATATGCTTAATCAATCATTTTATATAATGTGGCATAATTATGAACTTGAAATGATATATTGAGTTGTTAATATGTATGGATTATTGAAAAGTGGTGAATTTATATGTTGTGACATATTTATAAATAAAGATTAATATGTGGTTATTAAATGCATAATAATTATGTATAAGAGTAATGGTATGCTTAATAATATGAAATAATTATTTTGGTATGTTTCTTTGATAAAAACCGCATATGCTATATAATATACTCTCTTCTCAATTCAGTTCTCTAAAAAGATCCCTATTTGTATTAAAAAAAAAAAAAAAAGTTCAGGTAACTAAAAAAGAAAACATAATCAAAAAATTGTTATTCTAAAGTGTTATAAATCAATTAGAAGGAAAGTGCTTTATTGTATTCCATGTAGTGGTTCCTGAAATCTAGAAAACCCAAAAGAAGGAAGAAGTAGTTTCATCTAAAGCTATCACATTACTATTTACCAATAAAGTTGGAGAACGCGACGCCCACATGTACAGAAAGTTTCTGGTGTGCTACCTTTTTTTTCTCATTATTTCTACATAAATACTATAGAAAAAGGAAAATATTTCTAAATGTACTTCCTTATTTACTCTTTCAAAATATTTTATTTTAAATTTACTATTTAAAAATGTCTCTATTTATTGCAGTATATATTGAGGTTATATATGTAATATACTGTAAGTATTCATAAAGTATATTTATAGTATACAAATTGACTAAACAAAAAACTTAATATATTCACTGTCACATTGATGAGTTATAAAATACAAACTACGTGAAGATATGCCAAATATCAAATATATTAATATCTAAAATCATAATTAAAATATGAATTTTTCTAAAAAGAAGAATATTTTTTTAATATGGTAAATAAAAATTATTTTTAAAAGATGGTGGTGGGGTGCGGTGTTTCACTCTAAATCCTTTATTGCACAAATGTGTAAACCAACCCATGTGGGGTTGAGGCATAAAAGAAAGGCTTTTGGACATAAATTACCAAATTAGTACACTAATTTCTAAAGGTATCAGCAACATAATCCCTATTAAAAAATAATTGATTTTTCATAATACTCGTTTTGACTTTTTCCATAATAATTATATTTACTATTTTTTATATCTGGATTAAGGTAATTAACTTCTTAAAATCATTAAATCTAATATAGTTCCTAAAATTATGGGATCATTAAAATCATGGAATCACAAAAATGAAAAATATAATTGTAATGGTTAGTTTACATGACTAAAATACATATTTCTGAGTGTGAAAAAACAAAGCGGTAAGATATTCTTGTATTGAATTTTTAACTTCATGATATTAGCAACATTATATGTAGCTATGTTTGTACTATATAATACTAAAATTTGCACAACTTGTTTCATTCTATCCAATCAACGACATTATATGTATACCATATGCAATTATATTCATATTATATAATACTAAATTATGGACAAATGTAACTATTATATGTAGATTATATTTGTATTAATGATACTAAATCTTTGTACAACATTTAATATTCTACCAAAATCAAAAAAAGAATCAATAAAACAATCACTCAAACTGATCATATAAAACCCATTTTAGAAAACCAATAAATTTGATAGCAATCAAAAAGTAGCATATCCCTTGGAAAAATAGACCTTTGTTAAAACTAATTTCTCAAAGTATAACATGAGTAAGGATACCACAATAAGATGTGGATGCGAGAAAATAAGAGCTAACCAGTGAATAAAAAGGCGCTGACAACAACAAGAAGAAATCAAAATAGCAAAAAGGAAAGATCTTGAAATTAGACGGTGCCTAGAATAGTAAGAGTAACTCGATACCGCCAAAATAAAGTATTTTATGATAAAATCCTAATCAGTAGATGTCTCAATAGCGGAGAGAGAAAAATTATAAGTAGCAAATTGTTTTTTGTCAATATAAACCCTAAATCGCTAAAGGAAATTTTAGAACTTGTGAAAAAAAATAGAGACAAATATGAAGAAGGAAAGAAATACACAAAGAAGGATGCTTATCGTGTTAGCGAGATTATAATATTTTATTCAAAAATCACTTGATGAAATCCTAAAATCACAATAACTAAAGAGATTAATTGAGAATGTAAAGAAAAATAGTAGAGAATTACAAATAAAGAAGGAAACCGAAGATATGAAAGAGAATTTGTGCAGATTGAGAGAGCAAAATTATAGGAAATATTAAAATTTATTTAATTTCAAAAAGAACTGTATAATGAGAAAAAGTAAACACTTATATGGAATTTTAGTTAATGAAATATAGTAGAGTTATATTGGTAATTATTTTTTTAAAGAGATCACTCCATGTAATTTTTTGGAAATTTTACAAAAAAAGGAAAAAAATGAGCAAATAATTACAAAATTACCATTGATTTTTTTTTTTTCAATTTTACGAAAAATATGCAAAAATAATTACAACGGTACTGGTTCCTCAAAGTCATCCCAAAATATGCATAAACGGCATATCTTTGGAATACCTTCGGTATACTTTAGTTCAATTTTTACAAATAAAAAAAATACAGAAGAAGAAAGACAATAACAAGAATTGAATCATTAAAGAAGAATAGAATTGAATTCAAATTCAAAAATATTACAAATTTTTAAACTAACAACATTCAATCCATTATCACCTCATTGACTGATTGCCCATACAGTATATTTCTATACTATTTTTGATATACTTTAGGTATATTTTGGTTCAATTTTCACAAAAAAAAAAACACAAAGAAAGAAGAAGAATAAGGAGAATTAAATTGAATCTAAATTCTAAAACATCACAAATTCTCAAACTAACAACATTTAATTCAGTTTGAGTATTGAGTATACTTTTTAGAATATATTGGGTATACTATGAGAATACCTTAAGTATATCTCATGAATACGACGAGTATACTTCGGAAATATTTTAGTTCATTTTTAACCAAATACATAAATAAAGAGAAAATTAATAATTAATAAATCATTAAAGGTGTTTGTTTGCCATTAGTTATTCCTTATAGACCATTAAATAAGATTCAGCCTTGGGGTGTACCTTGGGAATATCTTCGGTCTTCGTTGGAAATTCTTTGTGAATACTTGAGTATATCTTGGTAATTATTTAATAATTCCTTGGAAGGAATTCCCCACATTCGGTATATCTTTGGAAATTCCATAAAAATATATTGGGTATATCTTGAAAATACCTTAATGACTTTCACAAAAGAAAAAGAAGAAGATAATATAATCAATCCAGAATTAAAAACCATTAAAAAAAATTCTCAAACACAGTCAATTCAGATTCATATTGAACATAAGATTCAATTCAATAAAAAAAACTATAATTATAGCAGCATCACTGTAAAAACATAAAATCTAACATATTTCTCAATCTAATTAATACAAACACTGATATCGTTGTCATCGAACATTGTTTCAATAGTAGGACATCATTGCCATTACTGTTGCAGTTGTACCTATAATAGTTTGTTTCGCATCAACATATACTACGAACACTATTATTGTCATGGTGTCTTAGATATAGCAAGAGAGAGAAAAAGAAAAATAAAGAGCAAACAAATATTGAAAGAAAAAATTGGACACAAAAGAAATTGATTTCGATAAAAATGAAAAGAAAAAAATACCGATAATTTTAAAAAGAAAAAAAATTGGTAATAGGCAAAAATTGGAAAATTTATAGAAAGTACTAACATTTGAAAGATTTTTTTTTTTTATCTATAAAATTTATGTGTTTTCATTCCTAGCTTCTGTATTTTTATTTTTATTGTTTTTTTTCAAATATTAGATTTTATTATGTATTTAGTACATTTTTCATTTAATTAAGATATAAAATAATTATTTTTCACATTTTAAACATGGATTAAAAATTTTATTAAAATGCATAGCCACTATTTATCTTTATGCATGTATTTTTTTTATTTTTAATCATTATTTAATTAACTTAATTAGCAAAAAAATATGTAAACTTGAATTTAATTAACTTAATTACCAAAGTAAACCTTAGACAAAGCTTAATTACAAAAAAATATAAACTTATATTTAATTAACTTAATTAAGGTTATTTACTGTGATAAACTTTGAGTAGATCTTTAGTAATTTTTAGTTGAAAGATTGACTTGATATTGAGCAAATATTTAATAAATCTTAAATAAACATTGAGTAAATATTGGATAAATTTTAAGTAAATCTTATGTAACTTCAACTTTGATAAATTTTCTTATAAATATTGGGTAAATTTGAGGTATAACTTGCATAAATCTTAAATAACTATTTAATAAACCTTTTATGACTTCAATTTTCATTAATTTTATGGTAAATCTTAGATAAACCTTGAATAAATATTGGGTAAACTTTATGTAAGGTAAATATTGGAATAAGTCTTGGATAAATCTTTTTTAATTTTAATTTTTATTAATTTTTTGGTAAATATCAGATAATTCTTGGGTAAACTTTGGGTAATTCTTAGGTAAACCATATATAACTTCAATTTTTATTAATTTTCTTGTAAACATTGGGTATAACTTGAGTGAATCTTAAATAAATTTTTGATAAATATTGTGTAAGTTCAACTTTTATTAATTTTCTTGTAAACATTTGATATAATTTAAGTAAACATTGAGTAAATTTTTTATAAACCTTTTGTAAATTCAATTTTCATTAATTTTGTAGTAAACTTTGGGTACATTTTTGGCAAATTTTGGATAATTTTTTGGTAAATCTTGGTAAATATTGAATAAATCTTGTATAATTTCAACTTTCATTAAATTTCTAGTAAATATTGGGTAAATACTAAGTATAACTTGAATAAATATAAAATAAATCTTTGATAAAACTTTTATAACTTCAATTTTCATTAATTTTCCAGTAAGTTTTGATTTTTTTGTAGTTTTGAAAAAAATTGTATAGACTGTATTTTTGAAAAATATTTTTGTACATGTAGTATTTTTGAAAAAACTTTAAGAGACAATATTTTTGTAAACATTTACCCGCTTTTTTCCATTTTTGCCAAATTCCCGGCAAAAACTCCTCTAATTTTTTCTAAACGAGAGGACATTCACATAGCCCATAACTACAATTTAACTTGTGGCAAAGCCCACCATCTTCAGCAACTTAGTGGCCAGACCCAAAGATTGCTCTCCCAACTGAGAAATGAAATCTCATAAAAAATCGAACTGATTCAATTTCTTTAAAAAATCTATGAAAATATTTCAATTAAATTCAGTTCCATTTATCAATATTATGTAAAATTACAAAAATTGTATAAATAGATATATTCAAGAAGCAATCTAATTAAAAACTTCTATGACCAAGCATAAACTTTGTTGACATAGTGTGGCATCAATGAAGTACAGAGAGAATACTTGCTTTACATTCACCTCCACATTCAATAAACTGAAATTAAATAGGTAAGAAAATGCTAATTTTAGCCTCAAAATTCAGTATCTGACACGATTTCTTTCAGTGTAAATGGATGCAACGATTAATTCTTCAAAATGTGGAGCAAGTTAACTCAGATACAAACCAGATAGCAACGAACCAATTACTTCAGACAGAAACATCTGTGTATGTTTTTCTTTTATTTTTTTATTTTTCTCCTTTTCATTTCAATCAAGCAAAAATGCAATTATTCAGGTAAAGATACAGAATGGCAGGATTCTTTAGCTAATTACTCCATGAATATAATGGAGATAGAGATTGTGTCTGTTACAAGCAGTAAGATAAGCTCATATCTAGAAAACACTCGAACAATCCAAATAGTACTTCATTAATATGGAAAGAAAAATGTCAATGAAGCCACTGATTTAGCATCTGTGATAAAACTACAAAACAGACCTATTGTAGCACAACTTTCCAACCCCAGACTGAATCGTTATGTATCAAAATAAGCTAATGTAGATACAGAGTTTTCAGCTCAAAACAAAAATAAAATAAGTGGATACACAGTTTGGTAATGTATTTTGTGTCAGAGGAAGGCTTGTAAGTAAAACTTGAACAGCAGAAAAATGGAAAAAAGAGAAAAGAAAACTTTACAGCAATTTTTACATAGCACCTGGCATAAGGAAAAAAAAGATGGAAGTATAACTGCACATCACGAGGTAGCCACCAACTGCAGGCTAGAGTTCCTCCCACAGCTTGGCACTTCAATAAAGTGAAGAGTTGGTTAATCCAAGTATTTATATCCAATCCTTTCTTAGCATACTTAACTGAGGCATCCCTCAAAATACTAAAGCGAATCATTTGGATTTCAGTATGACCATCATTTTATCAGTTTATCCACAAGTCGAACCCCTAAAGGGATTGTAGCCCAGAGATTCAAGCCAAAAGCAAGGTATAAATTAGTTTGCTCATGCTGCATAATTCCTATTGAATTATGTAATGCAACAAAGAACAACTAGTCAGTACAATTCAAGCCACATAAATAGACCTGAGACTGAATAACTATTCTCCCAATCTTAAATCCTGGAATTACTGTGAACCCCACTTTCGTCCGGGTTTTCGCTGGTAAGGTGCATCTTCTTGTGATATCTTCCATATATACTATTGAAAAATCAACCCCTCTCTCAACCTGAAAAATCTCAACAACAGGATCAAATGAAAATGCCAGCTTATGAAGCGTCCATATTGAACTAGCCATGTTAACGAATGACTCGTAGAATATGCTTAATGACCTCCACGAATTTAAAACAACTTCATTTGGATCCAAATTGGTGAAAATTGATGATTCCATTGTTGGGTGAACAAGTTCTTGATATTTCTTTTCACAAAATTTTGAAAATGCACATTGAGGATTCCTACTTATCAACTCCACAGGACTGCTGGACACATGCTCGAGTAATTGCTTCAATGAAGTATTGGTCTTAACAGAATCAGAGGCATGCCCGTTACAGAGGACTTCAGCATCATCCTCATCCAAACCAAAATTTTTTAAATCAAAACCACGAAACATGCCCAAACAAACATACGAGAGAAAAGCGTAACGATTATGTCCCTTTTTTGCATATTCAATATCAACATGAACTGAATTAGCTGCCAAATTCAAATCCCACCCAGCTTTTCCCATCAAACCAATCAAAATCTTAGTGAATTTGTGAGTTGCTCTACGAGCATCATTTAACACAGAATCAAAAACCCTAACAGACAACAAAACATCACAAGAAGAACGCAAATTCAAATTACCAGATAACCTCTTTGACAACTTGAAATTAGACCTTTGTATCTCACCCAATTTCTTCCTTAAAGCCGAAACTTCATTATCCCTTTGATCAATCTCTTCTTGCAAACGGTCTGAAACAGTCCCCAAAATTCTCAGCTTGCTTTGATTCTCCTGCACTTGAGCTTCCAAGCAAGACCCAATATTCAAATCAGCCCCCAAATCAGGATTCCTCAAATCCACATAGAATTGCTTGAAATCAGACAGTCTCTGAAGGTGCGAAACCAGAGCCTCATCCGCCGTCTTTATGCTTTCCATATTGAAAGGCACATGGGCAGTCTGCTGCTGCAGATACGAAGCTTCAAAAGAAGAAACCGTAGCAAATATCGAAGAAATCAGAGATTGAGCCAACTGAGGGTTTAAAGGCCTGATCTGGGTCAGCGCAGTAGACTTCGTTATGGCTGATAGAGTTGGAGAGCTCACTGAATTTTGATTGAGGGGTTGGTCGGGTTTAAGAATGATAACCTTCTGGTCAGGAATGAAATCCTCAGCGGAGTCGAGGAGGGAGAAACCGTCGACATTGGAAGGGTCATCGGCGGTCTCGTCAGCAAAAAATTCGAAAGTTTTGGTCTTGAAAGCGAGAGCGAATTTCTGGAACATTTCAGAGATGGGTGGAGCTTTGGGTGTAGTTGAAGCGGTATCCATCGTTTCCGTCATGACAAAATTGGGGGAATTTGTTCTTACTTTTCTGCTAATATCTGGGTATGTTAAGAATAGAATTCAATTCCAAACTTTTCCTTCGCAGATAGTATGTGGAAAGATTGATTTATTAAAGAGGAAAAGGAAAACGAGAGAGAAAGTGAGGGAGAAAAACAGAATTCTTGAGGCGTACTGCTACTTCTTCTTTCTTTCTTTCTCTCTGCGTTGTGCTTTGGATGTCTTTCAAGGAAGGTATGCGTGCTGCTGTGACTGTCTCTGCTGCGATTTTTATTTTTTTATTTTTCGTTTTTCCTCGTAATGATGATTTTTCATCATGTTTTCTTTTCTTTTTTCTTTTTTTTTTCCCTCTTTTCCGCTGACTTTTGACGTCATGCTTAACGGTAATAAGGGAAACGAGTAGTGAGCTTACTATAGCTTCTCTAGAACCGACCCCATCCGTTAATTCTTTTTGGACGGGGCGGACCGGACGGCACGGCACGGCAAAGGCAATTTTAATGACTTTCAAATTTTTTTATTGCCGTAATTTTAATTTTAATTAAATTAGTATATAGTTTTAAATCATAATTATTTAATCTTATTTTGTTTTTTAAAAATGTTGTATTTTAAAAAAAAAATTTATTCATTATGAAATATTAGTCAATCTTAAATTTGAAAAATCGACAAAAAAAAAACTCTTTACAATAATGTGAAACTAAATAGATTTAAATTTAAATTACATGCTGATTTAAAAGAACTTCCTATATAACTTATATTCAATAAATTTTAAGTATATGAGCATTTAATAAGTCAATAAATCACAACTTATAATATAAAAATAAAATACGCAAACTTGAGAACAAATTTAATAATTAATCTAAGTTGTTGGTAACACAAAGTTCTAATCAAAGATTCTGAATTGACTCTTTACTTGTACAATATTTTTTATTTTGATGATTTTAAATTTATCTAATAATTCGGTGATAATG
>CATIWF010099020.1:0-33264 GCA_949630135.1 Balakata baccata
TTCTGGATCTAGGGTTAGATAAGGATTATCCCAGTCTGCCCAAACTCCATAGCGCTGCATACATTTAGATTGATTAGTTAACTGTCTGTTTTTTAATAACAAAAATAATAAGCCTTAAATAGCTAAAATCAATTTGTTGTGAGATATTGAGAGATATTTGAATAATATTCTTAATTAGCTTGATTTATATAGTTAGGGATATGTAGAGATTTATTTTCTAATTTGTATTGTTTCCTATTCTTTATATATTTGTTTCTTATTTTATATTCAATTATTCATAGAGTTGTATATATAAAGCTTTCTACTATCAATAAAATTATCTATTTCTCTTTATTCTTATTTCTTTACATGGTATCAGAGCCATGAGTTCTAATGGAACCCTACCTGGAAATCAATCCGAGAGTTATGTCTAAGTGAGCATTTATTTGTCATAGTTGGATCACCATGAGTGATCCATTTTGTTTTTCTACCCTTGAGAGTAGATTATGTAATTTCTTGGATTACTCTTATCAAATAACATTTGTTGTCGGTATGTCTCGCTCGACTCTCCCCAGATTGTACGGCATCTTCTCCTACCTAGTTGGGTCTACATTAGTGTGGTGTGAAGCCTTGTGTTATAGGTTTTGTCAGTTCGTATGATATTTTCTATCTGGTTGGGTCTATACTAGTGTGGTGCGAGGCCTTTTGTGATACAGGTTTTGGAGCTCTTTGTTTTTTTATATATGTAACAAATTGGACATGATCGATATCTATGCTCCAACTTAAGGGAGAGTGTTGTAAGATATTGAGAGATATTTGAATAATATTCTTAATTAGCTTGATTTATATAGTTAGGGATATGTAGAGATTTATTTTCTAATTTGTATTGTTTCCTATTCTTTATATATTTGTTTCCTATTTTATATTCATAGAATTGTATATATAGGGCTTTCTACTATCAATGAAATAATCGATTTCTCTCCATTCTCGTTTCTTTACAGTAAACACACAAGCCCCATGTAATTCATCAATCACCATAATTGGGAACCAGTCGGGAATTGTTTCCTTATTTAAAGCCCAATAGTCGACGTAGAACTGCCAACTCCCATCTTTCTTCTTCACTAGTAACACTAGGCTGGAATTGTGCCTCATAATACCTGCAGCAAGCATCTCATGAATCAATCTTTCTATTTCATCTTTCTGACACTAGGGCTATTGATAGGGACACACGTTGATTGATGACACTCCCTCTTTGAGCACAATAGCATGTTCATAGCCTTTCTCGAGTAGCAAACCCTTAGGCTCTTGGAAAACATCAGAGTATTGTTGCATTACATTTGTCAAAGACTCAGACAAGGGTTGTGAAGGAAAGTCTAGTCCAGTGAGACTTCAATTCAACAATAAACACCTGCTTCTCCCACTTTAGTGTTCTCATCATAGCCTTGAGTGAAACCAGAGACTTGCCAAGGGAAGGATCCCCATATAGAGTAACCGTTTTGCTACCCAACCAAAATTTCATAATTGGAGTTTTCCAATTGATGAAAGTTCCCCCAATGGTCTCTAGCCACTACATTCCTAAGATCAAGTCAGCGCTACCCAACTGCAAAGGTAAGTAGTCCTCCACAATGTGAACCCCTTGAACCTGGAGTGAAACTCCTTTACACACTCCCTTTGTTTGCACATAGGTACCATCCCCCTATACAACTTCGTATTCTAGAGTAGAAGAGATAGGCAGATTCAACTTCACCAATTTCGTTGACATAAAATTATAGGTTGCCCCCAAGCCTATCAAAACCACCACAAATTGTTCCCCAACCTCACCCTCAACTTCATGGTCTTTGGATTTGACAAACTAGTAACAGAATTAAAGGATACATCAACTTGTTGTACGGTCTCCACCAAATCCAACTCTGCCTCGAGTAGTTTGTACCCATCCTCTTCCTCGTCTCGCACAATTATCACATTCATCTCCCTCCTCTTACAATGGTGGCCCAGCACAAATTTTTCATTGCAGTGATAACACAAGCCCTGCTCCTTTCGGCATTGCACTTTTTTCATCAATTAGCCTGCATTTCCCAAAGAAATTGAGCTAGGGTTTTGTGGCTGGGTCATTTGCTTAGGTTGGGGTTGAACACAACCAGAAGACCCTATAAAATTGGGCCGTCATTTGCTGTGGTTCAATTTCTCTTCTGCTCACTAGGCCAAATCCATGGCCTGGCCCAAACCGCTTGGGGCTAACATTCGAACCTTAGCTCTAATCTTAGCCTTCAAGCCCGTGAAAAATTTTCTTAAGAAGGCCTGTTAAAAACTTTCCTCCAAAGGAGCGGCCATCGATATGAAACGACAACGATATTCTAATAAGCCTCCTATACATAGAGAAATCCTAGAATGCGGTGAGCTGCTAGATATTCAAGTGTGGGTTGATTCTAGAATGTTCAAGGCTTGAGTTAGTTAAGGGGCAATAAAGTGAATTGGTATAAAGTTTGTTTTAGGGGGAAGGGTACCAGAAATTATATAAATAGGCAGGCTGTTATAGGGAGAGACATCCAGAATATTTTTGTTAAAGGTCCTTGTGACTTGTGGGACAGAGCAAGCCTCTCGAATGCTTGTAAACCTCTATTTTCAGTGCAATTTCAATTTCTCTTTTGGTTCCATTTGTTGTAATTCTTTGGTTCTTATCATATTCAGATATTCCTACACCGAGCCCTCTTGCTTCAACTCCATCCACTAATTGTGGAGAGTGTCCTCGCGGGTGGTTCTGAAATGTTGAAGCAGCAATCCCCACATTTCTGTCTAGGAGAGAATAAGGCTTCTCTTGTGCTCCCATTGATACTAGAGAAGTGCGTCTCCCTCAAATGCCACCACCACAGCTTCTAGTCTCTCATTGTCCGTATACTTCTACAGATCAAAGAATCGCTCCACTTTAAGGAGCCACTCGTCCAAATTATCCCCACTGAACTCCGATAACTCAAGCTTCCAGAACTTCCTCTCTGGCTTGGGCTCACAAGCTACAAACCCATTTTGAGCTATTAAGAATCGACCAAACACAGGTGTCGCAGCCAGCTGTTCAAGCGTAGGATTGGTTGTCTCCTTCTCCTTCCCTTTACACGACAAAGAAGCCAACTTAGAAGACTGTTCCTGCATTTTCAGAAGTTGACCTAACATGGATGAGAGTCCATCAACAGTGCTTTGCAGATTACCCAACCTCGTTTCCACTGCTTCCACCCCTGTTCCCATGTTTTGTCCGGTCCCTTTTTTGGCCATCACAACTGCTCCAATACCAATTTGATATGAACTAGTACTAAAAGAGCAAAGATTAATGCAACAACAAATATTGATTCAATGCAACTGCTACAATACCAATTTGGTATGAACTGGTACTAAAAGAGCAAAAATTAATGCAACAACAAATATTGACTCAATGAAATGGAAGGAAATACAAGCTTCATTCGAGAGCGCCTGCAGACTCTCCTAAGACTCAAGGTTTGTGAAAATATCCAAAACAGAATACCTCCCTCACATAACTCACCTACTATATACTCTTCTCCCCAGAAGGCTCCACTAACAAACTTTTACAAATGTTACAAGATAGTAGGCATAATTAGGGATGATTTGTTGTTACCAAATCAGTCCCTAATTATTACCAAATTAGTGTGCAAATCAGTGTGCCTAATTAGTGTGATTCTTTCCTTATATAGGATCTTTTATGTATATAAATACCTATACAATTGTGAATAAGAAAAATAAGATTTTTTTCAATTCTTGTTTGATTATTACATGGTATCAGAGCACTGATAATCTAAGTTTGGGTTATTCCTTTTCGAAATTCTGAGTGTTGCGTGTTGTGAGATAGGGAGACTGCTAACATAGGTCAGCATCACCGGTTACTCACTCGTCGACACCACCACTGCAGGGAGAAGCGTCTTCTGCCGATCTGCTGTCCACCGGAATTTGATCACCAGAACCCGCATGTGTGAGCTACACGCGCCGATCGAAATTTGCTGATACAGTGCCACGTCCCAGTGCGTCTGTCACCGGAAAATTTGCTAGTCGCCATCAAGTTTCTCACCTTTGTTTGGGCTTTCTGTTTCCAAACTTAGTTGGCCAACATATACTGTGGTATGGGGTTGTTTATCAGGCAAGTTTGAATCTGTGGTTCGTTTCTGTTTGTTAAAATTCCAGAATTTAATCTTCATTTGTATTGAAATACTGATTGGTAAATTATGGCTGAGAAAAAGGCTGGTGTTGTCTCAGATGTGGTTCCGATAATGTCAAAAATCACGGAACATAAACTTAATGCCACAAATTTTCTTGACTGGAGTAGAACTATGAATTATATTTACTAAGTATTTCTATGGATAGCCATCTGACAGATGATCCTCCTAAAAATGACTCTAAACTGTCTTGGATGAGAGAGGATGCTCGTTTGTTTCTCCAGATACGTAACTCCATTGACAGTGAAGTGGTAGGCATGGTAACTCACTGTCGGACAGTCAAAGAATTGACGCAATATTTGGATTTCTTGTATTCTGGAAAAGGGAATATTTCCTGTATTTATGATGTGTGTAAAGCTTTTTACATCTCTCGCCAATTTTTTCATGGATTTCAAGAAGACCTACGAAGAACTTAATATGTTGCTTCCTTTTAGTACAGATGTGACTATACAACAATCTCAACGATAGAAGATGGCTGTTATGAGTTTTTTAGCTGGTCTCCCATCTGAGAATGAGACAGCTAAGTCACAAATTCTCTCTGGTCAGAAATCTCTTCCCTTCAAGATGCTTTTAGCAGGATTCTTCGTACTGAGAGTTCACCAACTCAAGCTACTCAGCCTAGCAGTGTTCTTATAAGTCGTAACAACACATCTGAGTATGGGAAATAGCCATATAGAAGTGGTGGCGGTAGTAAGAGCATAGGTTTAAACAACCATGGCATTCGAGGACACGAGATAGGGGAGGTGGTCTGTTACTATTGCCATAAGCTAGGTCATGTTAAACGAGATTGTCGAAAATTGCAATATAAGAAAACTCAATCTGCTTATGTTGCATCTACTACTGAAACTTTTGAAAAGTCTATTACAATATCTGCAGAGGAGTATGCCCGATTGACTCAGCATTCACCATCTCAATCCAATTCCATTATTGCCATTGCCGAGTTAGGTAAATCCAACACGTCTTGTTTCCTCCTCGTCAATTTGGGTTATTGATTCTAGTGCTACAGATCATATGACAGGTAACTCTAATATTTTTTCTACCTTTCAATCACGAAAATCTATCAATCCTATTACTTTAGCTGATGGTTCAACATCTTATGTTGTTGCAATTGAAACAATTAATCCTACATCATCACTGTCTTTGTCATCTGTTCTTAGTTTGCCTCAATTATCATTTAATTTGATTTCTGTCAGTAAAATCAGTCGTAATCTCAATTGTAGTCTCATTTTTTCCTAAATAATGTTTATTTCAGGATCTTGTAACGAAGAAAATTATTGGTAAGAGATATGAATTTGGAAGTCTCTACATTCTCGATACACAAATACCAAAATCCATAGCTTGTGCCAGCATTGTCATTCCTTTTGAAGCACATTGTCAGTTGAGTCATCCTTCTCTTCTAATGTTAAAGAAATTGTGTCCTTAGTTTTCTATTATGTCATCTTTTGATTGTCAGTCTTGTCAGTTTGTTAATCACCATCGTCTTAATTCTAGTCCAAGAGTCAATAAACGAGTTAATGCTCTTTTTGAATTAGTACATTCTGATGTTTGGGGTCTATGTCCAGTTGTGTCTAAAACTGGATTTAGATATTTTGTCACTTTTGTTGATAACTATTCTCGAATGACATGGTTATATTTGATAAAAAATCGTTCAGAATTGTTTTATCACTTTTCTACTTTTTGTGCTGAAATTCAAACTCAATTTGGTGTGCATGTACAAATTTTGAGAAGTGATAATGCTAAAGAATATTTATCAGAAATTTTCCAAAAGTATATGATTCAAAATGGTATTCTTCATCAAATATCATGTGTGGACACACCATCTCAAAATGGTGTACCTAAAAGAAAAAATAGGAATCTTCTTGAAATTGCTAGAGCTTTGTTATTTCAGATGCAGGTACCCAAACGTTTTTGGGCTGATGTTGTTTCTACAACTTGCTTCCTGATCAATAGAATGTCATCCTCGGTTTTGTCTAGTGAAACTCCCTTTTCTATTCTCTTTCCTAATAAATCTTTATTTCCCATCGAACCTAGGATATATGGTTGTACTTATTTTGTTAGAGATGTCCGTCCTCATGTTACAAAGCTTGATCCTAAATCTTTGAAATGCATCTTTATGGGATATTCTCGTGTGCAAAAGGGATATAGATGTTATTGTCCTAGTCTTAACAAGTATCTTATATCAGTTGATGTTACCTTTTGGGAGCATTCCCCATTTTCTTCTTTTACAAGTTCTATTCCTCAGGGAGAGGATGATGATTTACTTATCTATACTATTACCTCCTCTTTAGATCCTTCACTATCAGTTCCTATAAGACCTCTCATAAAACAGACATATACTCGCCGGCCAAAATCTTTTGCCCCTGAACCGGCTCTTGCACCTGCTCTGGATCCTCCTCATTCATGTCCTGATGAGCCAGTCTCTTCGTCACCTAATCTGACTCCGGGTGATGATCTTCCCATTGCTCTTCGTAAAGGTAAACGTTCATGCACCTATCCAGTATCCTCTTTTGTTTCCTATAATCATTTATCACCCTCTTCTTATTCCTTTATTGCATCTCTCGATTCAATCTCTGTTCCTAAAACTATTCGTAAAGCCTTAGCCCATTCTGGCTGGCATAATGCTATGATTGAGGAGATGAATGCTTTAGATGATAATGGTACTTGGACCTTAGAAGATTTACCTGCAGGAAAACAAACTATTGGGTGCAAATGGGTTTTTGCAGTTAAAGTCAATCCTGATGGCTCTGTGGCTAGATTGAAAGCCCGTCTTGTTGCTAAAGGATATGCCCAAACATATGGAGTGGACTACTTTGATACATTTTCTCCTGTTGCTAAACTTAGCTCTGTGTGGCTCTTTATTTCCATGGCCGCCACTCATCATTGGCCTCTGCATCAATTGGACATTAAAAATGTCTTTCTTCATTGCAAACTTCAGGAGGAAGTCTATATGGAGCAACCACCCGGTTTTGTCGCTCAGGGGGAGTATGGGAAAGTATGTCGTTTCCGTAAATCTTTGTATGGCTTGAAACAAAACCCTCGTGCATGGTTTGTTAAGTTTAGTCAAGCTATTGAGAATTTTGGTATGCATAAGAGTAAGTCGGAGCATTCTGTTTTCTACAAACACTCTAATAGTGGAATTATTCTATTAGTTGTGTATATGGATGATATTGTTATCACTGGTAGCGACTCAACAAGGATTTCATCTCTTAAATCATTCCTTCATACTCAATTTCATACCAAAGACTTGGGAATGCTACGATACTTCTTGGGTGTTGAAGTAGCTAGGAGTAAAAGGGAATCCTCTTGTTTCAAAGGAAGTATGTGCTTGACTTATTATCTAAAACAGGGAAGTTGGGAGTTAAACCATGTAGTGTTCCAATGATTCCTGGTATGCAATTTACAAGAGATGGTGATTTATTTGAATATCCTGAAAGATATAGAAGATTGATTGGGAAATTGAATTATTTCACTGTAACTCGTCCAGATATTGCCCATTCAATCAGTGTGGTTAGTCAGTATGTCATCTCCAACTGTTGATCACTGAAAGGCAGTGGAACAAATTTTATGCTATTTGAAAGGTGCACTTGGGCGTGAAATGTTGTATAGTAATCATGACCACACTAGGATTGAATGCTTTTTAGATGCTGATTGGACAGAGTCTAAGGAAGATCGAAGATCAACTTTAGGATACTGTATTTTCATTGGCGGCAATTTGGTTTCATGGAATAGCAAGAAATAGAATGTGGTTTCTCAACAAGTGTTGAGTCTGAACACAGAGCTATGGCCAAATCTGTATGTGAAGTAATGTGGAAATATCAACTTCTTAGCAAAGTGGGTTTTAATATTTCAATGCCAGCTGAGTTGTGGTATGACAACCAAGCTGCACTTCACATTGCAGCTAATCCAATTTTTCATGAGCGAACCAAATATATTGAGATTGACTCACTTTGTTCGTAAAAAGATCCAACAAGGTTTGATTTCTACGGGCTACATGAAAACAGGAGAACAATTTGGAGATATTTTCACAAAGGCACTTAATGGGGCTAGGGTCGATTATCTTTGTAACAAGCTGGGCATGATTAACATCTATGCTCCAGCTTGAGGGGGAGTGTTACAAGATAGTAGGCATAATTAGGGATGATTTGTTGTTACCAAATCAGTGTGCCTAATTAGTGTGATTCTTTCCTTATATAGGATCTCTTATGTATATAAATACATATACAATTGTGAATAAGAAAAATAAGATTTCTTTCAATTCTTGTCTGATAATTACAACAAAATATCTATAATACCCTTCCCAATTACTAAGTAACATATTAACATAATAACATAGACAGACCCAACATAGAAAGAGCAATGAAATAGACCAACAAAAACAACCTAGCTTCAACAAAGTCCACCTAACTACTCAGGCCCTTTTTTCCTTGCATAAGTGAAACTGACTTGAGGCTTAACGACAACAAACCAAATTGTTCCGAGGATCAGGTATGTCAACAGGTCCATACTTTAATTTTTTATCTCAAGAAAAAGAAAAGAAACTGCACTTCAAGGTTTTCTAACAGAAACTGAGGTCTATAAACACTGCCTTTGAAAGCATCCTGAAAGGAAGCATGAGACCCTCCACTTGCATAAAGCCTTATGAATATGAACCATAAATAAACTTTGCAATTTCATTTTCAGGTGTTGGAAATATTTTTTGTGGAGCCCGAAATTTTACCATCTATAGAAACAAATCTAAATACTGTTGTAGAGTAGCATAAAAGAGACAAAAATATATCTCCGACTTTTCAAACCATCTTTTCTGCAAAATTTCACATCAATGTGGTTAATATTTCCAAAGTCTCTGGCGTCAAGAAACTATATAGAAAAAAGATAGCTGGGATCCTTGGAAATGGATTCTAATGAAAGTCCCTGATACTTGAGCAAGTAAACAGTCATAATTCTGCTGCCACATAAGCTTTCAGTAGTTTTAAGTTGTATGAATGCCAGATGAAGTAAATATAATTAGAATAAGAAAATTGAACCTTCCAGTGAATATGTGCTCCCTCAAACCAAGTATGGTTGGAGGCCGCCGTCCTTGCTGCTTAAAAAATTCTTGTAAGAGGTTTCTCATTTTGAAAGCTTCTTCCAAATAATTGTCCTGTAATTCCAAACAACATAAGGATCAGATTGTTCAGAGAAATTTAATTTTTGGTGTTAGATGAAGACCATACTTGGTTCATATCAATTGTTTGAAGAGCTTCACCACGTGTGAAAATTATGGCATGGTTTTGATTTTCTGGCTTCCCCTCTCCAATATTTGGATGGCCAGGGAGCTTTATCCGATAAATTTCCTGTTATAACAAAAAATTCAACCAAAAGTTGTTATTGTGCATGACATGATAGTGTGCTCTTTACAAACCATTTCTACCAGATCCCTTTTTCTTATTCCAATTCATGACTGCGTTGGAGAACTATCCTTTCAAATTGCAAACTTATATATAGCTTCATACAGTAAGATATTTAATAAACACACAGAAACCCATGTTCTTGTTACAGAATAGGAATATATATATATATATATATATATATATATTAGCTGTAATCAAGGGAATTAGGGTAGGTGAATATTTTCTTTCCTATTTTACAAACCTTGGGCTGTATATAAACATATGGTATTATTTACATCAATATGATATACAGAAATTCCTCATATTATTCTCTAATTACAGTTCTAAATAAATGGACCCTGTGAAAGATGAGATAAAAAGTCCATGCAAATAAAATGAGTTATTATTACTGCCTTGTCCAGTGACAGTGAGTCAGATCCTCAATTTAAGTTCCAAAAACTAACTTCTACACACTTTCATCTTTGATTGTGCTTTAATCAAGATTTATGCAAGGGGTGTGAATATGAAATGATCCATTATCTTTCTCCATTTTTCTTCCACGTATTCAAAAGCTGATGAAGATGCATGCAGCATCAGATGAGTCTTTCAGTTTCAATTTTGAACCTCCATAAATGAAGGAAAGGACCTAATGCCTAATGATCCAAAACCCAAAAAGAATAAAGGAAGGATAAAAAAAATAGCCAACTATGAGGACGTACTCAGCCAATGAAGGGTAGGGTAGGTTAGGCTCCTTGGCCAAAAATAGAACTATATGTTCTGCCCTTTGTATTCACTATATCCAAATGTCATTCTTCCTGAAAAACTAATCTTTTATTTTAAGCAAAAATATATAAGTGGGAGCTTTTACTTCCATCATCTCGTCATTTGCTCTTAAGATTCTAAGTACATTTGAACAGTCGTTAATTCATGCAATTGGTCATTCCTTGATCTTTGTGGAGAAATATTTGGTGTAAACTATGTGTACAGCTATTTACCCCCAATTTTTAGGGATTACTTTTGACTTATTTTAATGTATATTGATTTGTATTAATTTGTTAGGGAACTTACATAGAATCAGCTTCTATAACAGGCCTGTTACTATAGCTTCTATTGTTATTGTTGTGAGTCAATTCATGCACAATCATGAGAAATTACATCTCAGAGCAGTGTATAGAATATAGCAAGTCTTTGAAGGGTATACCAGAAAGAGAAATTCTGTTCAAATGCAGATTATGCAGGATCCACAAGTAATAGAAGATCTACAATAAATTCTACATCATGTTATTGCTAGTAACCATGTAACTTGGAGAAGCAAAAAGCAGAATTTGGTTACATGGTCCATTGCAAAAGCCAATATTAGAGCACTGTGCACTGGCACTTAAGATCCGTAAACTGCTATGGCAGGAGATAACCTTGGAAGATCTGAAGGCTAGGCGGAAAGGTCGAAAGAAGCTTTATTGTAACAACAAATCTTCCACCGAATTGCATGATGCATGAACCCAAAAAAAATGGTAAAAAGACATTTTATTAAGGAGAAGTGGAATAGTAGCCTAATTTGCTCACATTTTACTAACTATAAACTTGCAGATATGATAACCAATTGGTTGTCCACTTGTGAGTTTAAAAGAATAACTAGCAAGCTGATGAATGGATTTGGAATGGAAGACAACATTTCACCATCTTGGAAAGGGAGTGTCAGAAAATATCAGGTGAACAACTATGTTTACGGCTATGTAATTCCTAATATTTAGGGATTAGTTTTGATTTATTTTAATGTTTATTAATTTGCTAGAAACATTACATAGATTAGAATTAGGAACTTACCTAGAATAGGCTTTTCTTTTCTGTATATATACCTCTGTACTATGTTTCTTTGAATTAACTCAATATAGACAAGAATATTAAGTTCAGTTTCTGTCAATTTTCTTCTATTTATTTGTCTCGAAAGCAATTTTGGAACAGAATGAGCAGTTAACAACAAAAAACACATATTCCTCCAGTGAACTTAATAAGCAAAATTCTTTAAATAAAATATCAGAAGTTATAATCCCTTAGAAAGCTATAATAGAGCCTAAATAATCAATTACCTGATCAAGACCATTGACTGCTTTGACCAATACAGAGGAATAAACCTTTCGTGGTTCATCATTCACAATCTCTTCTTTCTCCTCAACATAAGCAACACGAACAGATGGATACCTTCAAGATATAATTTTGTAGGCATATTAGATCACTTGGTATCTGATAACTTTCACCATTTGTTTACTTTCCTGTTGCTTATTACCTATTCATTAATTCAAGAATGTCATTCGCATGGGGATCTCCTGAGGACTTTTGTGATCCATATATTTGACAAGAAATTATATAACTGAATTTCAAGTCTGCTAAGGCATCTAATTGAGCAAATAATGCACGGTTATTTCTTTCAGCAGCATCATAACCTTCTATAATGTCTGCAAAATAAGAATCAGTTAGATGATGTAAACTATTAGAGGAACAGCTCCTTGACTCAAAAACCAGGTCATGTAGATAAGCAGTATATTACAGTACACTAACATCAATACAAAATACCTTCATCCTCAGCCATATCAAGAAATGCTTGAATTTTCAAAGCTTCTCTGTAGTACATCATTCCCCTAACTGTCACAACCAAGAACAATCTTGAAGACCATAATTGTGCAATTACAATATCCGCTTTATCTATATTAAATGACAATTGTATAAATATTACCACTATTTTCTTTTTTTTTCACCTGTTCTGCTTAATGTTTGACCCCGGAAAGAGGCCCAATTTCTCAATTCTTCCTTCATGGTTTCATCTTTAAGTATATCTGAATGCTCACACTCCATGCGCTCCAAAAAGTTCTTCCACTCATCTAAGATAAAAAAAAGAACTGTTGTCACACCTTACAATTTTGCATTCAAACAGAGGAAATAAGTGCCAATGAAGGAATACAACTCTCTAACCTGGATATATGTTCTGCATATAAAATAAGATAGAAACCTCATCTTTGCTTAAATTGAGCTCCTTCATTGAAAAATTGATATCTTCCATATAGTGAGGAGTCATCACACTGAAAGAAAAGAAATGGAAGAGATCAGCTATGATTTATTGACTTCAACTCTTATCTCCTAAAACAATGTCCTCATATTTCAGAAAATAATTATTAGTTCATATTACTCTAGTTTCTATACAATGCTTTTAATTTTTTCTGTCTGGCTTCCTACTGGCAATAACATTTTTATCCTGTAAAAACAGAGATATGGGAATGTATATCATATTTTTATTGCTACAAGTTTTACATATTTACATACAAAGATGGAATGCTAATAAGACAATTATACTAATCAGAATATTTACAACCACTAATTAGGAGATTATCTAATTAAGATATTTGCTACCACTAATTATGAGATTATCTAATTAGAATATTGTATTCTGTAACAACTTATATTGTATATGATCAAAATAAATAAATTACTAAACTATATAGAAATTATTAAAAAATTATAATTTCTCAAATAACTTATAAGTATTGTACTCAGTATTTTGAAATTTATATTATAGATTACGTGCATAGTTATAATTTATTTTAGACTTACAATTATATAAATTCAATATGTTAGTGAAAACTTTTATTATTGTACTTTGAATAACAATATGTTCTCTTTATTTTTTTTACCGTACCTTCCTAATATTTTTTTTATTAAATTATTATTTTTGTTTCTTTTTAATATTAGTTTTCTGATGTTTTATATATAAAATATAATTATCTAGTCCTAATAAAATTGGACTTCTAATTAATATATTATTAATATTATTCACAAATAAATTAAATTATTTAATGACATTAGATATTGGACTCGTCATTATTCAATATTAATATAACTCTTATTCATAGATAAAGTTCTAATGCCACTAATATTTGGGATGAGAGTTCATGTTTATCTCAAATTTAACTCAAATTCCTAATTTTTCCATTATTAAGAGTTATATATAAAATAGTATCTTGCGACCATTTTGTTTGTCCCGTGCATTGCACGTAATTATTAGGTATTGAACTTATTATTATTCAATATTAATAGAACTTTTGTTCATAGATAAAATTCTAATACTACTAATATTTGGAATGAGGGCACACTATAAAATTTTAATAAAAGTGAAAGACTTTAATTTTATTAAGAACCCATGATGGGTATATATACAGTTATAATACACGAAGTGTATACCTTAATTTTATTAAGAATCCATGATGAATTTATATACAATTAAAATATACGAAGTCTACTTAGAGAGCAATACACATACTTTAGCAATATAACTCTATTTAGAATTTGAGAAATTCTTAATATTTTTTATTAAATTAATTTTATATTTCTTTTTAATAACTGTTAACTAATAATTGTTGAAGAAGTTCTCTGTGTGGCTTCTTCTTTAGTTTTGTTGGATGTAGCTTATGTTACTTAATGAAAGCGGTTCTTCTTTGAAAAAAATAGTTATCTAATTTTTTTTAATATATAAAATATAGGTATCTATTTCTAATAGAATTAAAATAAATTATTAATATATTTACTAAAAAATTTAATTATTAAATGATAAAATTAACCTAATTAACTAACATAATTAGGTCAACTTTTTGGTCATTTTGTCTGTCCACCCCCTTATTTCCACTTTTATATGTACTAGTTTTTTTATTAACCTGTTTTGTACGTGATTATTAGATATTGAACTCATCATTAATCATTATTTGGTTTTTATATAATTTTTTGTTGTCGTCTTTTTTGGAATATTAATTAACTAATTAATATTTGAGTTAAATATAGAGCTATAATGTTACAACGGTGGTAATAAACTAACTCTATTTCAATATTAATATAATTCTTGATCATAAATAAAATACTAATACTACTAATATTTGGAATAGGGACACATGTTTATCTCAATTATTAAAAGTAATATATAAAATAAAGATAGTCATTTCAATATTAATAGAACTTATGTATTGCATGTGATTATTGCATACTGTATTCGTATTATAACTCTTATAAAGATTATTAATTTGTCAATTATTAAGAGTCATATATAAAATAAAGGTAGTAAGTATTTTACAGGTATTTTATCTGTCCCCAAATTACTAATTTATCCATTATTAAAAATAATATATAACATATGGGTAGTAAGTATTTTACGTTCATTTTATCTATCCCTTTATTTCCAATCATCCACATGCACGTAATTTTTAATAATTGGATTCATCATTATTAAATAAATAATAATAATAATAATATTTTTTCCAGTAAATGAATTTTAGTTACTTTTAATTATCACGTAATTAAGTCATATTTAATTTAAATACTAAAAGTTATTAATTATATTTGATTTTTATATTTTATATAAAAGTAAATTTTATTATACTATGCATATGAATTTTGAAAACTTAACTTGTTATGTATATGATCAAAATAAATTAATTATTGAATTATATAAAAATTATTAAGAAATTATAATTTTTCAAATAATTTATAAGTATTATATTCAATATTTTGAAATTCATATTATACATTATGTGCATAATTGTAATTTAGATTTACCATTAAATAAATTATATATGTGAGTAAAAACTAGTTAAGAAAAAAGCTTTTGAAAAAAAAAATTTATTTTAAAATCTGAATTTGAAAAGAAAAAGATAAATAGATATTTTTTATTTCAGTCAATTAAATTTGAAAATTTAAAATTTAGTTTTTAGACATCTAACATAATTTCAAACACAAAATATGTTTTTATCATTTTTTAATTAGAAAAAAGGTTGACTTATGTAGTATTTACAATTGCTGTTGAGCTTAAAAAAATTAATTTAAAATTTTTTATTATATTAACTGATTTTTTAAATTTTTTTTAAATATATTTCTAGAAAAACATTAATTTATCATTTTTTTAAAAAAAAAAACAGTTTTTAAAACTCAAAAAATAATTTCTTTTTAGAAAGGTTTTTACAATTGCAAAACCAAACAAAACTTTAAGCTTAGGATTCACCAAAAAAGCGCGAATGATCCAGCCAAAATTCACATTCGTCATTGATAATTAAAAATAGGTCGACCACATAGGCTTGCTTGTAGGCTTGGACCAACACCGAGGAAGCTCAAGAACAACGTCAATCCTGTAAACACGGGGAGACAGAGAAAGAGAGAGAGACTTTGTCATGGCTGCCACCAGACTTTGATAATTCGCATTCAAACTGCTGTTTGAACCGAGCAAATATCAGAGACTGTTGAGAAATAATGTAAACAGCAAAAACAAAAAAAGTAAAGAAAATAGTTTTGTCGCAGAGCGGCTGGACAGCTTTTATTAATTCGAAACATATGATGTGTCCGCTCCTTGCTTGTGCTTTGTCGCTCTGCCACGCCATATTCCAGCATCTGTCCACTTACAGTATATACGTGTCATACAAAACAATGGCCAAGAGTATCGGATAATGGATGGACATATCCTCCTATACACAAACCATATATTTGGATCATTGATGTGACCTATTCACCGAATTCTCCATAGATTACTGAGTCTAAGCCTCAAAGTATTTTATGACACTTCAATCCCTTTTCCTAAGGATTATGAAATGCTTATGATTTACAGGTGGAGAACATAAGAAGATTATATGAGAGAGCATACTTCGATTCAAGTATCAATAGGTATTTTCTTCTTCTTCTTCTTCCTCCTTTTTTTTTTTTTTTTTTATTTCTTTTCCTAATATTGAAATGTGAATAAAATAATTATATATACAAAAAATGCCATTTGCTAGACTAACCTTAGGGCAGTGATGGTGCCCAATATTTGCTGTATATTCATTTCTTAGCTCTCAGAATGAAATGTGTAAATAATATTCAGCTAAAGCCTATGAAGGTTTAATAACCTGTTCTTTACAGCTTACATGGAAGGTCCAGAGGAACCTGAAATCTGACAAGCAAGCTCCTTTAATGACCGCTTTCGATCATCTTGTCTAGACCGTTCTCTTTTCTGTGCTGAGACATGGACTTCCACCGCCCTATCTCCTCTCTGCACAGACATAAGCAAGAGAAAAGCTTTGTAAAATGCAAAATAATTCAGATGTCAGAATAATAAATCAGAATAACAAAACAATATGATTAATGTCAAAAGCTCCATTCAAATTATGACAGTTAACAGAAAGAAAATATGATCAATATACGCCATGTCAATACAACATGTTCTACTTTTAAGCGAAAAGGTGAACATAAAATATATGTTTCTCTCTTTTTTATTTTTCCCCTACTTTGTGTAGACGTGGCAACGCATGTGCATGTGAGAGAGGGAGAAAGAGAATCACAAACAGAGGAACTTCAAAGATGTCAAGCATGCTCTGGAAGGGATTAGAAACAAATGGGATGATAAGAATGAGCTCTAGATACAGTGTGGCAACTGTGAACAATCTAAGGACAAAACTAACCTCCAAATACTTCAGGCTACCAAGAATAAATTCTGGTCAGTCTACATAGAGCACTGAACAGCACAATTTAACATATGAAACAAATAATTAAGACTTTATCTTATTTGACCAATTTTCTTGGCTTCACCTGGTATATATGACATTAACAACTTAATTTCATCTAGGGTCACTTAGCTTTGGTATTATTGCAGTAAAATCACAATAATTTTTTTTTTGTCTCAAAAAAGACTCTTAACTATAGTTCAGTAAAGTCATTTTCGGCGATTTTTCAGGAGCCAACAACTGAAAAAAATCATGCTAGCATTCTAATTGGCACATGAAACACGTCACGTCACTATACAAGTCAAATATAACACCATGTGTGCTAATAGCTTAATATCCATATTAGTACTATAAATTAAAAATGACGCAAACTAAGATGTCAGAATTCTATTTAATCTGTACAGTAACATGACATGTTTTATGTGCCAAGTAGGATGTTAGCATGATTTTTCCGATTGTTAACTGTTGAAAAATCACTAGAAATGACTTTACTAAAACTAAACCATAGTTAAGAGACTTTTATAAGACAAAAAAAAATTGTGACTTTACAGCAATAATATCAAAGTTAAGTCACTATAGATGAAATTAACCTGATATTAACTGGTGAGCATTGGGAAAGTGATGGGGACCATAACAGAAAATCTATCATGTAGAAAAGAAACCAATACCAAATAACTGCATTTCTGAAGAGCGATAACACTGAACATATAATGAAGAATGTTTGCAATGAGGAAGAAGTCCTCAATTACGAAAAAGAAATTGCAGCCTACTTAAGACCATAAAAAGAAATAAGAACCTGAGACAGTTTTGAATTGAATCATAATGAAGAATGGCAACAACTCTTCGCTTCCTTTCTTTCCAGGAGCCTCTAGAACGCTTAACCACTGGCAACTGCTTGATTCCTTTGGCCTCCATTAACTCCTTAGCAATTGCCAAATCAGAGTCTGGATAGCAGGTCAAAAGTCCACGACTTTGCCCTCTATAGCTTATTTCTCGGGTACACACAGAGGAAACAAGACAGTTATTTACCTGTAACAATAACAAGACAGTTATTTCCCTGTAACAATAACAAACAAAAAAGTGCAAGTTTAGGCAACAAAAAGACATTAAAAAAAGGGATGTATAAATTTGATGTGCAATAATAAAATATAGTACTGGTTCAAAATTATTATATAGCCTTGTCTAAATTGGTAATGTGGCTAGGAGTTGTCATCTGCATGGGTTTATCTGTAGGGGAAAACACATACAGAGGGATAGAGGCAGTTGGAGAGTTTTACAAAACAAATAACAACTCAATTACAAAGTTACAAAAACACGCATCCATAATATATACCATGAAGGATTTATGCTACATGCTTACATACATCTTTAGTTGAATCACCTATGGAAACTGCATCATATGTATTAGACAACCGTCTAATGTCACCATATGTCAGTAATCCTTCCAGTAAATCTTCATCATCAACCGCAAGCACACAGTTCTGCTTACTGTTGTGCATAGAATCTATAGCTTCTTTCAATGTTGAGCCTGCGAAAACCTTTGCATAATTCTTTGACATGGCCCTAGAAACCTGGAATAAGCAACAAACAAAAATACTAAGCTCAAGTAAATGCCTAGAAATGTAATAAAAGCAGGAAACATTTCAAAAGAGAGAGGGAAGAGAGAGACAAAAATAGCCAACTAACTGTAAGGAGGAACTAGTTCAGACCTTCAGATTTTCCAAGACCAAATCTTCATTAATTCCTTCATGATCAGGAGCATTTTTTATGATAGAGAGTTCTAGATCAGCTGAAACGCCTTCAGAATTTGAAAGAGAGGAATAACCCCTTGCTAAAGTACGAGCATCAGATGTTTCAGTCTCCTTCGCCTGGTTTGTCACAGAAGGAACCCATATTGCTAACCCAACAGCCCCCTACTTGCGTATTCCAACCAAGAGAATATTAACACAAAGAGTTTCAGAACATATCACAAAGCATAAAAGAAAAAGAAAATTTTAAAACAGCAACAATGGCAGCAAACCAACAGCACATTTATAAATGAATAAATAATTAAATAAGAACAAATATAAAATTACTAAAGTTGCAAACAATGAATGCAAAAAGCAAATTAATATTTTCAATATCAAAGTCAAAAGCACATCCTATCTATATAGCTCTCATGACATATGACCTTTCTCTATTGCAAAAACAGGAGCTTTTCATCCAGTAAAAAGCAGATCATAAATCTATTGTCCACCACGTTATTTGTGGAGGAACAGAATCTTACAGGAGGTCATTAATGATGAGAAATTAAAAAAAAAAAAAAAAAGAGACAAACAAAACTAGCAATATTTTTCAAAATATGGGTTACAGACAAAGACTGCATATGATTGAACCCAAAAACTCTCATGTGCCTGTGATTGCTTACTTTCATGTTTGCAGATATTTGCCACCAAGGCAAAGCAAGTTGGATGGAAAAAAAAAAATTATCAAGTAGAGTATTTAATCCAAGAAGCAGAAGAATCTGCATGTCTCTTGACATGTGTTGTTAGATGTTAAGGCATATCATAAAAGAAAATCTTGAGCAAAACCATGGAAAATCACCATGAGGGGAAGGATTATCCTGTAATCTTTCGTTAACTCGAACAAAAGTAGAACTGACGTCAATGGCACTGAACAAACTGAAGCCAATGTAGCAGCCATCCCAACCTACATAAAAATTTTTAATTAAATCTACTGGAAAAAAACCTAAGACACCTTTACAAAGAAAGAGATGAACAATGATAAGAGATAATCATATCTCAGGAATAACAAACAGAATATTTACCAATGCATATGCCTGTGGCTGAGCAACAGCAACATTTCCTGGAATAACTGAATTGATCATTTCTGCAGCTGAACCCCCAAAAACAGCACCTACAGCAGCACCAATCATCAAACTTGGTGCATAGAGGCCGCCAACTAGTCCTGAACCTTTGCACAGAGATGTAGCCACAACTTTGGCTACTGCTAACTGGGTTAACAACCAGATTCCTGGAGCTGAAGCACTCTTCCCAGTATGTAAAATTTCCTCGACATTTGTAAATCCCCAGTATAGTATCCCAGGATACCTGAGAGCAATTATCCCAGCTCCTAAACCCCCTAAAGCAGGACAAACAACAGCAGGAAGGGAAAATTTGCCCTTGATGAACTCAAATGATTCAGTAAACCAAGAGACCAAGCGAGTAAAGGCCACACTTACAATGCCACATAGCATGCCCAAGATCAGGTACAAAGGTAACTCTGCAATGTAACACAAAGTGTATGAGAAAAACATATACATCAAATGGGACTAAAGGAAAGGAGAGGAGGCGGAGGGGTGGGAGAGGAGAGAAGGACAAGCAGGAGAAGAATCTCAGCTATTAAATGCACACAACTTTCTCACTACTGCTACATCCATATAATACAGATTGCCTACAATCTCAAAGTAGAAACTTCGCCATAGAGAAATACCCAACCAGGCTAAAAATCACCTAATCCTTAAAAGTTATACCAAATGGCATCTCCAAAAAGAATTGGGAAATTAAATAATTAAAATCACATGAACATCCATTCAAAACTGAGGCACATAAGCACATATATGTTAGATGGAGTAACTTAACCTGGAAGAAATAAATGAGAAGTATATGAGAAATATTACCTGCAGCAGATTTCAAATCATATGGTGGCACTGTAAAAGCTGATTGTGTACCAAGTAGAACATTTGATACAGTTGAAGATATAACGGAAGCCAATATTATCATCGCAGTTGTAAATGGAGGGGAATTATCAGCACGCCGAGGCCTTAATACAGTTTCAATAGCAAAGAAGCAACCAGCAACAGCTGCATTGAAACCTGAAAAAAATAATAAAAAAATGAATTATAATTCAGTCATAGCCATCATTATTTCTGACTTACTTCAGCTAATATTATGGAATTCAATTGCATTTGCTTTCTACTTTGTTTTTAAGAGAGCCTTACCAAAAGCTTGACTGGTATAGAAGATCTAATAGGACCAGAAAGGAACCACCTTAAATATAGGATCCACTTAAGCTAAACAGAATGGACTAGAACTAGTTCAAATTAACTTATTACTAAAACAGCTTACTTGCAGTCGACCTCAAAAGGTGCTGAATGGTAGAAAATGGATTAATGCAGCAAATTCAACTTGTTTTGGTCTAAAACTTGGTTAAGTTGATCTCCTTTACCTTCATTTGTCTTAATACAGTACCATTGTCTCCAAACAAATATCTACCTCACTTTTCCTTAAATTACTTCTATCAAGTGAATATGTTACTACTCAAAATTTGGCATATAATGCCTTATTATTTTAACCCCTTCCTCAAGTAGCTCGATATATGATATTACTCTTTCAGGCTATGCTTTGGCATTTCATCTACTATTACTCTTCTTTTGACTTAGGGATCTAAAATGCTTGTTTGGTTGAACTTTTGTTCCCAGTAGTCAGCGGTTTAATAAACCAAAAGACGAATTCAATGTTTAGTAAGTTATGTTATAATTTAGCTTTTCAAAATATTCAACAGCTGGACATTTTGTTAATAAAAAACAAAAGCTAGCACTTGAAAGATTTCAACTGCTAGCTTTTACAAATTGTATTAAAAGCTGATTTCTACAAAACACTGAAAATCTCAAACTTTTCAATTAAAAGCTAGCTTTTAGTATATGCATTATATAAATAATGCAGATAAATATCCTTAATAATAATTTCATAAAGCAGAGTTAATTTTAACCTCTAAATTACCAAACACTTTAAAATTAATTATGAATTGTTTAGCACTACAGCTAGCTGCTGATAATTAACCATTAGCATTGATCGCTGACAGCTAACTATCACCACTAGTGGTTAACAGTTGACCACCACCTCCAAACTAAACAGGCCCAGAATCCTATCTTCTCATTGAAATTTTATCTAGATGAAATATTGCCCTTCTCAAGTCTTTCCACTTGCACTGAGTATTTTTTAGGCTATTTTCACAATTACGTCAATCATCAATCTCTACTTGACCAATATAGACAAACTCACACCATATTATTTCAACCATAATTTATGAAATTGAATTAATAACAAATAAAGATCTCCTGCCATCACACAGGTCATTCTAAACACTAACAGAATACGAATCTCTTACTTTAGCTTGAGCATAATAAGCTGATCTCAACTCATGAAAGCAAAAGGCATGTAATCTAACACTAAAGTAGTAAATGCCACATGTGGATTTTCAACAAGAAGTTGCCCACAGAAAACAAATAACAGAATACAACATTTGAGCCTGAAAGGATACCTGAAGCAATCCCAGCTGCTGCACCAGCTGCAACAAGAGCAATTTCTCTTTCTCTGTTGTTTTCCATTATTAATAACAATCCGTTGGCACATGATTTCCCAATATCTACGCTAGGCCCTTCAGGACCCAAAGAACAGCCAGTACCCAGTGTAACTGCTGCCTGAATGGCCTTTATTGTGGGGAAGACTCCAGCAACAAAATCAATACCTTGTCTTTGGGAAGAACTTATCTGCCTTATTTGGTCTAATATTTCCACTAATCCATGCATCATACCCACAATAACTCCACCTGTGACTGGTATCAAAAGAATTCGATGCCAAGTGTCAGCCAATCTCTGTAGACGGAGCCATGCAGCACCCTCATTAGGAGTCCCAGCCCAGGCCCACTCATGTATTACGTGAACCTAGATGAGCAGTTTCAAATTTCAAACAATGAAATGTCAAAAGGAAGAATAACAATTGAGGCACCATCCTAGGAACAAAAACTCGCCATCTATGAAATAGGCCAGAAAAGTGAGCATCACAGGCATCAATCAAGCAAGAAAATCAAAGGAACTAAAAAAAAGCAACAAAGTTTAAACAATAATGACAATAATAAATAAAAATGAACAGGCAATAAAGGGCAACGAAGAGTTTCATAGCTTGCTAGGATCATGCAAAACAGATAATGAATTCCCAATATTGGAAGACAAGTCAGTTATTCTGGAAACACGCAATGCACAGGGGTAGATCGATAAATAGTTTTAGTACATACTCTACACTATATATCTATATAATATAACAGTGGACGAAAGCAGTTTATTTTCTTTTACTTTCTATCATATAAACAGCATTTCAAAGAAAAAGGATACAAATACAATATAAGGACTATTCCGGGAGAACTATAATAAGAGTAGTAAATTAAACTACTGAACTAAAGTATCCGACATGATTGAGTATCGGCAATGTTCAAATTGAGGTGAGCCTTGACCTCAATGTTATGAAGAATGTTTTGATTGGAATGCTTAAGAATTGAAAAAAAAAAAAAATTGAGATTAACAATCCCGGCTCCAGATCAATCATAAGGAAAAACGAAAATAACAAGAAGGGGAGGACGACTAACCCCTTTATTAAAAGCAGCAACACAGAGACCAGAGGCGAGGCCAAGAAGGCAACCAAGAAGAAGCAACACCCACTCAGGAGGGGCGCTATCCCCAAGAACATCATCGTCTTCTTCTTCATGATGTCTACCACCAAAATTGTGATGATTACGGTGATTATGACTATGAGAATGAGAATGAGAATGACGAGGGCTCTCTCTATTACTCTCCCTGGTATTCTCTCTATCAGGACGCTTGAAACTAGAAAGACGGCGACCTGGATCTAAATGTTTAAGGAGGAGATCCGTAAAACCACCGCCGGCTCCTCCTCTGTTACTAGGACTATTCGTGATGTTGGTGGTGTTAACTGCGAGACCTTGACCTTCCAAGTCCTCGCCGTGGTGGTCATCGGTGGATCTCAGCAGATGATTTTCATCGCTGAATTCTCCTCTTTCTCCTCCTCCCATTCTCTGATTGGGTGTTAACGAATCATCATGTCTGTTAAAGGAAAATTTGGATTGTTAGTTTGCGCTGAGATCCCAAGGGGACAGAGGAAGAAGGAGGAGGGGCATCGTAGCGGCCTGTTTGTTCTGTGTCAAATACTGTTATTTTGGAGAAGGGAAGAGCTAACGGCACAAATGGTAACAGTTATAAATTTCCACCAAAATTTTTAATTATTATAAATTAATATCAAATTTTTTCAGTTTATTATAAATTAGTATTAAATTTTTTAATAATATTATAATTTAGTATTAAGATTATGTTAACTGTTTACATGGCACATCTTGTGATACATCATTTTGTTCAAATAAAATTTTAATTTGATATCAAATTGTAATATTTTTAAAAAATTTAATACTAATTTATAATAATTAAAAAATTTAATACTAAATTATAATAAAAAAAAATATATATCTTTTGCACAATTTTGCCTAAGTGGTAACAAGCAGACCTCATTTTTTAAGCTTTCCTTTTCTTCAAAATCAAACAATGTTTTTAAGTTTTAACATTTTCTTTCTCTTTCTTTTTGTTAATTTATTTATTCATTTGGAATTAACTTTTAAAATTTTAAACTTATAAAATTATTTTGCATATATTTTTTTCTTTAAAGTTTATGATAAATTAAATAAATAAGTGGAACACAGATTATGACATATTTGGTATTGTATTTGGAAAATATAATTTTTTAAAATTTTAAAATCAACTTTTGAAAAGAAACATATAAATAAATATTTTTTTTAAAAATGAAAAACTAGTTTATGACAAATTAAGAAAATCTTTTAATTAAATTAAAAAATTTTAAATTCATTTTTTCCTTCTAAAATTAGCATAATTGAAATATGCTTTATTTTAAAAAGAGTGCTACTAATACTTTCTTATATACTTTTTATTATATATTTTTATTATAAAAAAGATGTCTTTTTTTATAAAATATTAATTTTTATTATAAAAACTAATAATATTTTACAAATACAGAAAAATATGTTTTTTTATATTAAAAATATACGGTAGAAAGTGCATATAAAAATGTTGTTCACATTTTCGTTTAAATGTTAAAGTATTTGGAGTAGTGAACATTGCCACACAATTTATAGAGAAACCATAATTAGTTGGGTTTTTCCACCTTTAGATTACATTAGGAATATTTACAAAAATACTAAAAAGTATTTAAATATTTATAAAAACTAGTTTTTTTTATTAATGTACGAATTATTAGATATTTAACTCGTTATTAATTACTATTTAGTTTTTATATAATTTTTTTGTTTTTTATTAATTTGTTTTATTTTATTATGATATTTGCATATCCCTTTATTTTCATTCTGGTATATACTAGTTCTTAACGTAATTATTAAATATTAGATTTGTCATTAATCATTATTTGATTTAATATAATTTTTTTAATTTGTTTAATCTTATTATATTATTTTATTTATAGTGAATTATATGAGTGTATATTTATTTTAAATTATATCAAATTACTAATTTCTCTATTATTAAAAGTTATATATAAAATAGAAGTAATAAATATTTTAAGATTGTAGTAATAATAAATTATGTATGGTGAATTATGGTGATGACTTTATATCTTTATTAATTAGAATCTGATTATTCATCGTTTTAAATTTGATTATTCATCGCATATTCATTACTTATAGATTCAATGTTTATATTTTGATTGTATATTATTTTGAACTTGATTGTTCATCGTCTTGAATATGATTGTTCATCATTTTAAATTTGATTATTTATTGCATGTTCATTGCTTATAACACTTTTTTATTACTTATTAAGTTATTTAATTATTTTATTACCTACTAATATATAGGTTAATTAATTTAATAAGTAATAAAATTAATAAAATAATTTAATTAATTAATATTTTAATAGAAAAATATTTAAAATAATATTAATATTAAATTTATTTTAAAATAAATAAAATAATATAATTCGCAAATATATTAAAACTAATATTTTTTCATCCAAAAAAATAAATAACAAATAATTAAAACACTCAATAATACTAAATAATTAAGTTAATTAATTTAATAAGTAATAGAAATTTAAAATAGTTATATATTTTCTTATAGATAAAATATAGTTATCTAGTCATAATATAATTAGACTTTTAATTAATGAATTATTAATAAATTAAATTATTAAATGAGAAAATTAACCTAATTAACTTATATAATCATGTTGGATTTTTAGTAAATTTATCTGTCCCTCATATTTTCACTTTTATATATAGTATGACAGTTTTTTTTATTAACGTGCATTATATGTAATTATTAGATATTTAACTCGTTATTAATTATCATTTAGTTTTAGAGAAAGTTCAAAAAATCACATTGTGGTTTCCCACTTTAACAACCTTAAGTATGTGAATTTTTTTTTTTTTTGTAAAACAAGTTAAGTGGTCTGCACCATTAGTAATTTTAAGTATGCACTTTTAACACTGTTAAAAATGTTGACGTCATTTATTTCTCATACATGTTTTTTTCTTTCCTATATAATACTTGATCACACCTATATGTCATTTAATAATCTTACATATCATTTTAATAATTTTAAAAAATTGAAAGTATAAAAACTTCAAATCCCTATCAAATCCAGAAAATTCAACATTTTTCCATTCACTTTCCCATCACTTTTTTTCACTTTTCCATCACCAAAAAATATCACATTCACTTTCCCACTATTTCTCACCAAGCAAATTGTATGACATTCACACATTCACTTTCCTACCATTTCTCAGCAACCAAACATCACATTCACTTTCCCACAAAATTCCAACCAAACAGCAAATCGAAGATACAGAATCAAAGAGACAAAAACTCAACAAAAAAACTCAAAAATAAAATCAAAGAAACATCATTCAACAACCGTCAAAGAAACTCAAAAACAATATCAAAGCCCCCTAAGAGAAAATGGAGTGGAAACCCAAAAAATTTAAAAAAAAAAAAATCAAAGAAACAAAAACTCAAATCTGCTGGGTAGAGTGGATGTCATGAGTTGGTTTCTCTTCGAAACTCAAAAACTATATCACCGATTCGAAAGGGCAAATTTCAACCCATTGAAGCTTTGGGTTAGAGTTCTTCAAATTTGGAATTTGGGATTCTTTATCTTCTTTTGTTCATTACTCCCTTTTTTGTATTTTTTCTAGTGCAATTTTGTATTGCTACTCCATTATTATTTATTCTGTTTTGTTTTTATATTTTTTTGGTGCGATTTTGTATTGCTGCTATGTTATCTTCTCAATTATTATTTATTATGTCTTGTTTTTGTATTTTTCTAGTACGATTTTGTCTCGATTTGTTGTTTTTTGGTGCCATTTGTCTCAATTTTTGTTGCGTTTGAGTTTTTTGGAAGAGGATTTAATAGACTCGTATCTACAAATCAAAATACAAAATATAATATAATATCTATTAAATTAAATACATAAAATAATAAATTTTTACTTCATTGCTAATGAATCTACAATTTATAATAAATTAACCTATAGTTTTACTAATAATAAACCTATAATTTACAAGAAATGAGCTAGTATTAATAATCTAATGAACTTTTATTTTATTCATAATAAACATATATTTTATAACAAATGAATATGTCTCAATAAACTAATAAACTATTACTTCATTGCTAATGAACCTTGAGTTTAAAACAAAATGAACATGTATTAATAAACTAATGAACATTTACTTCATTATTAATAAACATATATTTTTATAACAAATGAACTTGTATTAATAAACTAATGAACATTTACTTTATTCATCTACAACTTATAACAAAATGAACCTATCTTAATAACTAATGAACCTAAAATTTTAAACAAAATGAACCTATATCACATATAAACGGTGTTAATTTATTAATTAAAAAAAAGAATGCGAATTTTTCAACTCCGGTGTTGCATTTGCATGGGCTCCTAGTCTTTCAACTCCGGTGTTGCATTTGCATGGGCTCCTAGTCCATATTGCTATATGGATAGAGATTCATGGTATAACAATCCACTTCTGGTGGATCTTTTTAGAATTCTATTGGCTCTTGGTTGGGTGGTTTCTCGGTATCGTTTGGTTAATGCAATGCTTATAGAGTAAAGTTGGGTTAATTTCATCTATAGTCACTAGAAACGAAGGTAAAGAGACTCATAAGACCTAGAACTCCCAAGCCCTATATATATACGAGTTTAATCTAAATATTAAATTTTTTTTAATAAAACTCTTCAAATATATATATTTTATCCTTTCAATTCTATATAAAATCTCCCTTTACCTCTCTAATCAAATAATTTTAGTTTTGTCTTTTATTATCAATTAACTTTGTTCTTACTGTAGTAAAGTTACAAAATTTTTATAATAAAAAATTTATTAAACTATATTTTCATTTTTCTATAGTCATTTTCAGGCAATTTCAGATGTAGTAGTTAATATGTTATTGAAAATATAACGTGGTAGCTGATATATTACCGAAAATATAACGTAGCAACTAATACATTAAAAAATTGGCCGAACATAACTTTAATAAAATAAAAATATAATTTAGTAATTTTTTTGGGGCTAAAAAAAGTTTAGTAATTTCCAATGACTGCCAATGAAATTAATCTCAAAGGTTATAGGGTGTCTACCTGTCTTCTATGGTTTTCAAAAAGCATGAGGTTCTGATCCTAAGCTTGTTCAGGCTTTGGAGACAAGCTTTGTTGTAGGTTGGTTCTACTCTTCATGGGCCGAGAAAAGTGGAAATTGATGCCCATGGAGGCTTTTTAGCTAACTGTTATATGCTGAATCCGGTCCATGTAGTATTATAGATCAATACCTATTATACATATAAGAGACGGTGACAATTTTGTAAATAAATCAAACTTATATAGCTATCAATCACACAATGTCATTTTTATAAATATTCATTATTTGTCATTAAATAAAAGTTTATTAGTTTATTGAAAAAAATTCATTAGTTCATTAAAAAAATTCATTAATTCATTAAAAAAAGATTCATTAGTTCATTAAAAAAAGTTTATTACGAATAAACTGAAAATGTTCATTGGTTAATTGAAAAAAGTTTATTACATCATTAAAAACTTTAATTATGAATAAAGTAAAATTTCATTAGTTTGTTGAGAATGTTCATTGCCAATAAATTGAAAATATTTAGTATAAATGAACTAAAAGTTCATTAGTTTATTAAAAAATGTTCATTAGTTCATTAAAAAATGTTTATTACTAATAAAGTAAATATTCATTAGTTTAATGATAATGTTCATTATGAATAAACTGAAAAGGTTCATTACGAAATGAATTAAAGGTTTATTAATTTATTGAAAAAGATTCATTAGTTTATTAATAAAAGGTTCATTTCTCATATTAATACAAATTCATTTTATTTCTTTGTGTATTTAATTTAATGGATATTTTTTTTATATATTTTCATTTGCAGATATGAATTCTTTTAATCTTTTTCATAAAAACTCAAAACATAACAAAAAATCAAGATAAAACGTATTGGAAAAATAACAAATCGAGACAAATAACATATGAAAATGTAAAAAAAATACAAAATAATTGTTGATTTTGTTTTAAAATAAAATGAACATTTATCAATAAACTAATGAATCTATATCAATAAATAAATATGTGTAAATTTATTTTATTTATAAAATAGCCACCACGCCTCTCACACGTGTTAGGGTCATGTTGCAATGTGAACCTTGATTCAAGATATAATTTGCGCTTTTTAGCTCCTCACTCTTAGGATGAATTTAACTGAATTTGAAATAGCTATCAAAGATTTAAGAAAAAATACTAATTACCATAATACATCTAATAAATTTTATTATTCTAATATTATATTAAACAAATGAATTTCAATACCTAAAATCACGCTCACTTTTCTTCTTCTTTTTTATAAATACCCAAGATTTTTATAATTTAATACGATTTTTGGCTGGAAATGCAGTTAGAGGAGTTTCAACGAGCTGTTGGATTGAGTTATGCCAAAACTTCTAGTGAAGAATCAAAAGACAGACATCGTGAGTTCATTATTGCAATTCAGGACCATATTTCGAAAATTGTAAATAAATAAATAAATAAATAAAAGAGCATTTCTAACCATTTATATAATAGCCATACGTTCATTGTCATCCAAGTCGTGTGCATTTCTTATCAACATAAATTGACTGTTAAAATTTTTAAGAGCTGAGATTATGGATATGGAGCAAACTAGGTCGGATAATCCTGCCATGACCTTCGATAAGGTATCAATGGAACGCAGCAAAATTTTCGTCAATGCTTTGCAGATATTTCTATTTACTTTATTGCGTAAATTTTGGTACCAGATCTGCAATTTGTTTCTTCTTTGGTTGATTTGTTTGTTACCCTGATGTGCTTTTATTGGTTTATGAACTTGTGTAATCTGGTTTTGCTTTTATCGTCTAGAAATTTCTTTTAGTTTTTTATTCATTGACTTGAAATTTATAGTTCGTTGTGATTACTTAATGGCGGAAGGAGGAGGAATTTAGTTCTAAGTCAACTGGTTGTTTCTTCTATTTGATGAACTTGGAGTGTTTTATTTAAAAATAAATTAAATTTGTACAGAATTTTGTATCATATAACACGATATAACCTGCATATAATAAATATATAACTTAGTCTATGTAACAGATATTGAAAAAATTGTGATTATGAGCCATTTTGAGTATAATTCGGGTGGGTATCATAACTCGGTTTTGGGAGAAAGACCCGGATATGTGTTCCTTGACATGAGAACTATGAATTAATGTATTCATATGCTCAAAATTAAGAATGTGTGAATAGAAATTGAAGCTCAAAATAAACTCCTTACTAAGGAGATATAAAGAGAAAAAGTGAAAGTGGGAGTTTTGTCCCACATCACTAATATGTGAAGTTGGACTTGTGTTTATATATTAAGATACATTCTTACATGAGTAAAAAAGTAGCATAAAAAACTCTCTCGCGTGTTTAGGCGCATAGGGAGCAAATCCATGGTCCGGGATAGGCCAATGCGTGGGTGTACGAATGTCGGCCCAAAATCTCATGGTCCAAATCAAGCCCAATTTTTACATATTTTTTTTATTTTTGAAAATTGAAACAACACTCCCGTGTGGATCCACACACCTGTGTCGTTGTGCTGTAGAGTGTACATGGCAAATCCGCACGCCTATTGATAGCATTTAAAAGAGATTACTCGTAATTAATCTCATGTCTCCTCTATCTAGTATAAATAGGAGCTTTTGGCTTATGTTGTAGAGAAATTTTTAAGAGTTGAGTTTGTTTCTTGTTGAAAAGTTTTTTTCTTCTTTTTCTTTCTTCTTCTCAGGTTATATAGATTGTGATAAATTATTAGTTTGCTATAAGTAGCTATTGTGTATTCAACAATTACTTGAAATTTGTTGTATCTTGAGAGACAAACACCAATTATCCTAAATATCGGTGGTGGGAGGCGAATTTGTCTTAAGAAAACTATGTGCAACATAGGCCTCAGATCGTTTTTCATTTCTCTTGTTTTTGAATATTGAATTAACAAATTCTCCTATTGTTATTGTTTTTCTCATAACAATCTTAAGAAAAAATTGTTTGTTAATTCTTTATTCGGATTTATTAATTCTTAGAATTAATATTATTTGTTTGTTATTTCAGTAAAATGGAGAACACGGTAGCTGCTACCAATGTTCAAGATGGATCCCAGCCATCAGCTTCTATTGCTAGGATTGTCTTTCCGGTTGTGCCTGTAACGGTACCTGTGAACCATGGAGAGAAACCAGAAAAATTCAATAAATTGAATTTCAAGAGGTGGCAGTAGAAAATGTTGTTTTACCTAACTACCTTGAATCTTGCACGATTCTTGGTTGAGGACGCTCCTACTCTTAAAGAGGATGAGCAAAGTGTCCAAACAAGGATGGCCTATGACAGTTGGCATCATTTCGACTTCTTGTGTAGAAATTATGTCATAAATGGGCTACATGATTCATTATACAATGTGTATAGTGGAATCAAGACTGCAAAACAGTTGTTGGAATCATTGGATAGGAAATATATATCTAAGGATGCCGGAGCCAAGAAATTTATAGTGGGACATTTCCTAGACTATAAAATGGTGGATTCCAAGACTGTGGTAAGTCAAGTTCAAGAGCTTTAAGTTATTCTTCATGATTTTCATGCTAAAGGAATGAACTTGAGTGAAACCTTCCAAGTAGCTGCTATGATTGAAAAATTACCCCCTGGCTGGAAGGATTTCAAAAATTACCTTAAGCACAAGCAAAAGGAAATGAATATTGAGGAGCTAATTGTTCGACTTCAAATTGAAAAAGACAATAGAGGCGCAGAAAGGAGAGGGTTGAATTCTTCTGAGGTAAAGCTAAATGTTGTTGAACATAGACATAATACTAAAAAGGAGAAATTCAAGGAACCTAAAATGGGTCCCAAAGGTGGAGTTTCTAAAAAGAAATTCCAAGGCAAATGCTTTAATTGTGACAAGATGGGTTATAAAGCTTTTGATTGTAAGCTCCCAAAGAAGAAAAGAAGCAATAAAGCAAATCTCTTGCAAAATATTACTCAAAAGGTTTCTGATATTAATCTTGCTGTTGTGATATCAGAAGTGAACATGGTTGGGTCTAACCCAAAAGAATGGTAGATTGACACCGGTGCCACAAGGCATATATACTCAAATCTTGAGATGTTCTCTACCTTTAAGCCGAAGAGTGGGCAAAAATTGTTTATGGGCAATTCTGCCACTTCTGAAGTTCTTGGTGAAGGACAAGTGGTGCTAAAGATGACTTTTGCTAAGAAGCTGACTCTAAACAATGTTTTGTACGTGCTTGATATTCTTAAGAATTTGGTGTCAGGTTCATTGTTGAACAAGCATGGGTTCAAAATGGTTTTTGAATCAGACAAAGTTATTTTGTCTAAGGGTGGAATGTATGTGGGAAGAGGGTATGCTATTGATGGGTTTTTTAAGCTTAATGTAATTGTTATTAAAAATAATAATGAAAGTACCTCTTCTGCTTATTTGCTTGAGTCTTCCAGTTTATGGCATGGTAGACTAGGACATTTTAATTATAATACATTGAGAAGGTTAATTAACTTGAACCACATACCTAATTTCCACATTGATATAAAACGTAAATGTGAAATTTGTGTTGAGGCAAAACTAACTATATCATCTTTTCAAAATATTGAAAGAGAAAGTGGACCACTTGATTTAATCCACAGTGATATATGTGATTTAAAATTTGTTCAAACAAGAGGTGGAAACAAATATTTTATCACATTTGTGGATGATTGCACAAAATATTGTTA